>VWZE01002135.1:112188-135250 GCA_013396675.1 Eubucco bourcierii | reverse complement strand
GACAGGCTGAGAGAGTTGGGGCTTTTCAGCCTGGAGAAGAGAAGGCTTCGAGGGGACCTGATAGTAGCCTTCCAGTATCTGAAGGGGGCCTACAGGAAGGCTGGGGAAGGATTATTTACAAGGTCCTGCAATGACAGGACAAGGGGCAATGGGTTTAAACTGTCAGAGGGGAGATTTAGACTGGATGTTAGGAGGAAGTTCTTTACAGTGAGGGTGGTGAGGCACTGGAACAGGTTGCCCAGGGAGGTTGTGGCTGCTCCCTCCCTGGATGTGTTCAAGGCTAGATTGGATGAGGCCTTGAGTGAGCTGTACTAGTGGGAGGTGTCCCTGCTTATGGCAGGGGGTTGGAACTAGATGATCCTTGAGGTCCCTTCCAACCTTACCATTCTATGATTCTATGATTCAGCAAAGACCATACTGTCTCATCCTGCAGCCTGGTGGCTCAGTCCTAGTAGCACCCTGCATTCAGAAGGATTACAAAGGCAGAGGAACCGATCCTGCCTGCTGAGAGGAGAGAGAATCTTGCTTGCTCCTCCACTGCCACCCAGCCCATGGCCCATGCCATTGGGCACTCTGAGCTGGCTGCACCATGTGGCAGAACATGACTGCTTTTCCCCGCCGTGGGATCAGCCTGGGCTTTCCTTAGTGGTCGAGTGGATTTTTCATGTCTTGCTGCTTCTTTGGGAGATGTTTTTGTGTTCAGATGGAGAGGAGAGTTGTGTTAGCTGGTGCCTTTCTTGCTGCTGTACGTGGGTAGCTTTGTTTTCCCATGTAGCTTTGAATACCTGGAGGGGACAGGTGTTGCAGGACATTGGGAGATCAGTCACCTGCAGACTTTGTGTGCTCTCCATGCTGGTGGGGGTGCTGTGTTGTTTCCTGTTTTCGAGGTGGTTAATGCTGTTTCCATGCATCGTTGTTTTTGTTTTTTGTTCAGAACAAACCCTCTAGGTTGGCATAGTTCAAACTAAGTGAGATGGGAGATAAAGTCCAGACCTAATACAAAAGCAAGCTTTTTTTCTTTTGAATGCAGATTAGGACCTCCCCTCTGAAAGCTAAGCCCAACAGTTGCTAGTCACAGATACTTCAGTGGTTCGTGAACCTGAAAATCAGCTGCACCATCGGTAAGCGAGTAACGGAGGAGGAGTTCGGAGCCACTAAGATGCTGAGGGGACTGGAACTTGGAGAGAGGAGGCTGAGGGGAGATCTCATTAGTCTTTAGGGATATCTGAAGCGAGACTGCTAGGAAAATGGGCCCAGAGTCTTCTCAGTGGTGTCCAGTGACAGGGCGAGGGGCTGGAAGGGCCATGTGAGCATGAAGGAGTTCTTGACTCTGAGATTGTCGGCACCTCGGAGCAGGCTGGGTTGGTTGTGGGGTCTCTTTCTTCGGAGACATTCAGAACCTGCCTGGATATGTTCTTGTGATATACTCTGGGCGATCCTACTCTAGCTGAGGGTTATGCTGGATGATCTCCAGAGGTCCCTTCCAGGCCCCCCACCCTATTCTGTGATTCTGAGTGATTCTGTGAATTTGGCACATACCTGCAGATGTCGGGCGCTCCTCAACCTCCTCCTGTGAAAATCTGCTGAGGGCTGCGGGCTGACTGGCAGTTCTGCTCCGCAGAGGGAGCCGGGGGGTGCCGGTTGGCTCCCCGGCCGCCTGCCGCGGAGGAGCAGGTTGGGTGGATGCTGCCGGGCGCGAGCACCGCGGGAGGCGGGCGGGCTACAGCCCTGCGCCGGAGTGACTCCGGCGTGCGAAGCCTGCTGCCGGCGGGAACCAGCCTGCGCTCTGCAATTGCAGTCCTGTCTGGTAGAAATGATCCCAGTGGGATCTCACCAACCCCGCCAGCTCTCTCTGCCGATAGAGCCGTTAATGATGTGGTTATGTCAGGATTTGGGGAGAGCATGTGGGGAGGATCTCGAGAAAGAGATAGGTGTTCCCTGCCTTCAGGATGTAGGAAATGCTGCTTTGTGAAGCGGCCTGGTGTGTGCTGCTGCTCCTGACTGACGGCACAGAGCCAACAGTGGCACTGCCCAGGAGCACTGTCTGCAGCTGGCAGAAGTTTCTTTTCACATCAAGACTCTCAGATCCAGTCTTGTGCTCGTGATGTCGCCATGGAGCTTTCCCATAACACTCATTTAGTTCTTTTTTTAAAGGCTGAAATTTTAATACTGATCCCAGAGTATCTGTTCAACTGTTATGCTCAGAAAACTGCCATTACTTATGCATGGCAAGAGGCTGGAATGAAATTCAACCTGCTCTTGTAAGTGGGAGGCAGAGGGCTGCTTGTTCCCGTGCAGCTGTGACAACCTCTCGGTCCTGCCACCTTGGGCATCATCCCTTTCCTTGTCCCATTCTCATAATAAATCTGGTTTATCTCAGACTAAATTAAATCAACCTGAAAAATGAAAAAAAAAAAAAAGTGCTAGCAAGATGTTCCAGAAGCAACCATTTAATTCTGATTTTTTTTTCTGATCACAACGATCTGAATCTCTGCCTGCCCAACTGCATTATGCTGGTTTCTGAAAGTTAGACTGCACTCAGCTCATCCCTTTGTGTGGCAAATTTAGGGTGCAACTCAGCCCTTTCCACAGTGCTGGCAGCTCAGTGATTAGTGAGTGATCACTACTGAGGCCCTGGTTCAAGCAGGACCAGGACTTGGTGGAGAGGATGCAGCCAAGGGGACACAAAGATGCTGAGGGGACTGGAACATCTCTCTTTTGCAGAAAGACTGAGAGAACTGAGCTCCTTAACCTGGGAAAGAGCAGACTGAAGGAAGAAGCTCATCAGTCTCATCAAATACTCATAGGGAGTATGGGGCCAGGCTTTTCTCAGTGGTACCCAGTGGCAGGACAAACGGTAAGGGGCGCAAACTTGAACATAAGAAGTTTCATCTAAACATGAGGAAGAACTCTAAATTAAGGGTGCTGGAGCCCTGGAGCAGGCTACCCAGAGGGATAGTGCAGTCTAAATCTCTGGAGACGTCCAAAACCTGCCTGGATGTGCCCCGTGTACCGTCTCCAGGTAAAGCTGCCTTGGCAGGGCGGTTGGAGTTGATGATCTCCAGAGGTCCACTATCACCCCTACCATTCTGTGATTCTGTGAATATGCAGGGGTCTGTTCTGTACTGAGTGCTTGATGTCACTCAGGCACTTGCATCAGTACACACTGTGTGGGTTTGGGCTGCAGCTGTAAAACCTCAGTTTCCTTCCTTGGCTCTCTGCCGCATCTCTCTGTTATGTTTACCTCACCTACTCAGTGCAACTGCAGTGAAGAAGAGGAGTTTCCAGGGAGACCTGGTGGCCTTTCAGTATTTGAAGGGGCTGATGAGAAAGCTGGGGACAGACTTTTGAGCAGGACCTGTTGTGACAGGACATGTGTGATAGTTTGAACTAAAAGAGGGGAGATTCAAACTAGAGGGAAGGAAGACATTTTTATACTTTTCACACCACACATATAGTTCAGTTCAGAATTCCCAAATCTCTCTGCTGCTCTGATACTCTCCCACTTGTGGGAAAACAGGAAGAAGATACAGAAGTGCAAAAGCAACCAATCTCAAAGTGAGTGGCACAGGAGTGTAGATTCAGACTAGATATAATGATTTTTTAAATTTTTTTTTTTAAACTGTGGCTGTTGAGACTATGGCCCATGTTGCCTAGACAAGTGGGAGACGTCCCAACCTGACCTGGAGCCGTTGCAGGTCAGCTTGTTTGGAGTTCCGAGCAACCTGCTCTGGTTGCAGATGTCTCTGCTGACAGCAGGGACATTGGACTGGATGATCTCTGAAAGTCCCTTCCAACCCAAACCAGTCTGCGTCATGGAAAGCTTTTGGATATTAAAACACAAGGTTACAGTCTGAAAGAGGAAGACGAAGTTAATTTATGACTATCAGCAATTTATTAACTTATTAAAGTGAAAATTTATTAATTAAGATAAATTTTCAGTATCAAAGTAATGAAAAATTTTCTATCCAATAAATAATACTTGTTTCCCTTCACTTTCAAACAGCGATAGCAGCGTAGTAGTAACTGTATTTGATAACAGGAATAGCATTAAGCTACCTCAATTGTGTCTACAGTCAAAGCAGCCTTAATGCCTTTATTTCTCCTCACTGTCTGAACTGGCTAATCCTGATAACAAAGTGAATTACAGCATCATTTCCACGTGTTCAGCAGATGTGCAGCACGGAGGTAACTGCACAGAGAAGCAAAAGAAAGGGAATTGCTAGCCTGCCATTTGGTGGTGAGCTCTCTGCAGCCTTAAACCCGTAAGTCATTGTCAAGTTTGCCAGTGGGCTTGTGTGTTGAATGAGGCTTGACAAGCTTGTGGCCTTTCTTCATGTACAGCCTGAACTTCAGGAGCTGTGCTTCCACCAGAGTGGGGATTTGATGCTCATTTAGTACAGTTCATTGCAGGAATTTTTGATTGGAAAAGACCTTTAAGATCACCGAGTCCAACATTAACCCAGCACTGCCAGTCACTGCTAAACCGTGGCCCTCAGCACCATGTCTACAGGGCTTTGAAGCCCCTCCAGGAATGGGGACTGTACCACTACCCTTGGGCAACCTGTCCAGTGCTTCATAACCCGCTCTTGTATTAATAAAGAGAAGAACTATTATATAATGCTTATTAAAAATATTCAAGGTTTGGTAAAATACTACTTGCTGTAATGCAGCAGCATGCAGCAAGCACAGGTTTTCCTCTGACATCTCCTATTTCTGAATTTGATAGCATTTCATAAGTGAAAGCTGGGATGATTTCCTGAAAGCGGAATAAACCCTATTTTTGAGAAAGAACCTGATATTAAACATTCTAATTTGAAAATCCCTTCAACTAATAAATATTTGATGTGCACTGAAACAGCCTCTAAAATGAAATATGGATGAGTGGTAGGAAGCCTTGCAGTACCATAGAACACTGAGATTTGATAATTTCAAGTGCAAATGTCTTCCTAGGGATTCTTGGTTATTTTTAATGAAGATAGCACTGTACACAGGATCAGCATGGGTGCTTCTTTAAGTAAGAGAGTTCATCTCAGCAGCATCTTCTGAAGGAAATCACAACAGAGGTTTCTTTTCAGCAGTCTTTTCTCCAGAGGTTTGGAAGTATTCTGTTTAGACAAAGTTAAACATGAATTTAGATTTAAAAAAAAAAAAAGTCAAATGATTCTTTTCTGGTTTAAAACAGAAATTGTTTTAATTGTGTTCATTTACAAGGAGCAGCTCACTTTGTAGTTTGTAAGTGGTTTGTGGAAGAACAGCTTGTAGTATTTACTTTAGAGAAGGTGTGAAAAATACTAATTGCTTCTGTCATTGTTTTAATTTTAACTCTGTGTGTGTGTCTGAGTTGGGGTTTTCTGATCTCTTTAATAGGTACAGCCTGACTGGCAATGACATCAACCATAACCTGAATGCAGACTGCCATTATATGTTTTCTGGTCTGTTTTTTTGTTTGCATTTTTACTTTTGGGTTTGTTTGGTTGGTTTTGTGGGGTTTTTTGTTTTGTTTTGTTTTTTAGGTTTTTTGCGTATGTGGGGTTTAAAAAAGTTATTTATTTAGTTTTGTTTGGGTTTTTTGTTTGCTTGTTTTGGGGTTTTGTGTTTGCTTGCTTGCTTTTGTTTTTGGTTGGTGTTTTGGTTTTTTCCTCCCCTGAAAGGCTCGTTCCCTCCAGTGTAAATTTCCTCACAAATTCAATTGGCTGCTCTGTTCTTCCTGCCCTTGCAGGGTTGTGCTGTACTGACCATAAATTACAAAAGTGTATAGAAGTACAGGGTCCCAGGACTGTGCTTGTAGGTTTGTAGCAATTATTTTTTGTGCTTCGAGTTGCAAAACATAAATCTGCTGGCAGTCAGTTTAAGTTTTTCGTCCGGTCCTCTACAGCCAGGATGGTGTATTTCTCAGAGAAGTCCAGTCTGCTCTGCAGTCATCTCCTCTGGGCTTGGGAGGTTTTGTTAGGGTTAATAAAAATGCAAAATAGAAGGAAAAAATCTATCTTCAGAGAAGGTCTGGGCTGTTTGTCAACGTCCTGAAGGCTGTTTTCTGTTTTGGCTTTGCAGCATTGTGATTTGCCTTGCATGTGTTTCTCTGTGTTCCAGCAGTAACATTGGCTGCATAGAAGCCTAGTCTGTTCAGAAACAGGCTGTTTTTCCAAGCAGAGCTGGAGCCATGGATGATGTTCACATGGCAGGACTGCACCTTGATGCAGTCCCTTAAAAACTTGGAACCTTTCCCAACCACACAGAAATTGAATTCTACCTTCCCAGGGATAAGGCTTCAAAGCATGTAATGAGCTTGAATTTAGATGAGACATGAGGAGGGAATTCTTCCTCATGAGGGTGGTGAGGCACTGGAACAGGTTGCCTGAGGAGGTCATGGATGCCCCTTTGAATGAGGCCTTCAGCAACCTGGGCTAGTGGCAGGTGTCCCTGCCCATGGCAGGTGGTTGGAACTGGATGAGCTTCAGGGTCCCTTCAACCCGTTCTATGAATCTATGAAACATATCTGTAATAATTTCAGCAAATCTTTATTTTCAGAAGGCTGAAATAATTAATTTTTGGTAGGAAATAGCTAGCTAGACTGTTCTTTCAAAAAAGTGAGCCTTACTATTTGTTTCGTGGTTGCTTATTTTAAATCATAAATAGGGTTTTGGCAACATTCAGATAATTGGAACAGCAGAAGTGGTTTTGTGTTCTGACTTTTAATCATAAGGCTTTTATTACACTACTTATTCTTGTGTCAAAACATGATTTATGCTAAAGTTACTGTTGTGGCAAGAGGAATAAGCAGAGCTGAGATTGTTTTGCAGCCCTGATTAAGTAACAACTCCCTGAATAATGACAGCATTTGTCAGGGAGTCTCAGAGGCTGATAGAGTGTTTGCACAAATCTGTACTTGGGTGTCCGGTCATGGTCTCTGTTCAGCTGAACAGCCCCTGGGGAAGGCTGCCATTGTGAGGGGAACTTGAGCTGTCCAGTGTTCATCTCGTGGTGAAGGGGCCATGTGTGGGGTGTTTGTGGTGGGCACATAGGGTACAGACATGGACCAGGGAGGTCCCTGTGTCCATAAGATGTCACAGATTCACAGAGTGCACTGAACTGGGAGTGACCCTCAGAAATCATCCAGTCCAACCCTCCTGCAGTGAGCAGAGACACCTCCAGCTAGACCAGGCTGCTCTGGGTCCTCAGTATTTGGAGAAACGAAGCCACTGATTTCACAGCCCAGATCTGAGCCAGCAGTACGCTGAGGATCAGCATGAGCAGGGAAGTGATTTTCTGCATGTACTCAGCACTGCTGTGCCCACACCATGAGTTCTGGGTTCGGTTTTAGGGACCTCACCCAAAGAAATGCATCGAGGTGCTGGAGCACGTCCAGAGAAAAGCGATTAAGTTGGTGGAGGGTCTGGAGAACATGTTTGGTGAGGAGCAGCTGAGGGAGCTAGGGGTGTGCAGCCTGAAGGGAGAGCTCCTGGCTCTGCAGCTCCCTGTGAGGTGGCTGGGGTTGGGCGGGGGACTAGATGGGACTAGAGGAAATGGCCTGATCTTGCATCAGGGGAGGCTGAGGTTGGGTGTGAGAAGGAACTTAATTCATCGAAAGGGTTCTCAGACGTGGGAACAAGCTCCCAGCAGAAGCGGCTGAATTCTCTGGAGGTGTTCCTGGAAGGCAGAGATGTGGTGCTGAGTGACACGGTTTAGCACCAGCCTGACAGAGTTAGTTAATGCTTGGACTCAATGGTTTTAAGGCTCTTTTCCGGCCAGAGCAATCCTACGATCTATGGCAGGTCTCTCTGGCCGAGCCTTGTCCCTCTAGACAGCTCCCTCGGAGGACCTTCCTCTCTCCTGGGACTCGCAGCCAAGGATCCTGCAGCCCTACCCGTGCCCTGCAGCCTTTGCAGTCTGTACGGCAAAGAGGGTGCAGGACAAAGGCCTCCACAAAGCCTCTGGTAACGTTTGGCTCCAGAAGGCCGCATGTGGACGTTCTCCTGGGACAGCTTTGGCAGCCAGAGAGTTGTGCTTTTCTCCAGCGCCTGCCCTCATTAGGTCTGGAGCTTTCCTTCCCTTTGCNGGGGGGGTGGGGTGTTGTTTTGGCTTTTGTTTTACTCCCTTCTCTTTCATGTAAATGAAGCCTCGCTATTTCGCTTGCTTTTTTTTTCGCTTTTAATTAAAAGAATAAATGCTTGCATTCATGCACAGATTACTTTGAAGTGCTGCAGGAATTCAATTCATGAGCCTCAGTCTCAATTTTTTTTTTTTTTTTTTTTTTTTTTTTGGGGGAAAATAGTTAANTTAATGAGGTGATAATAGCTAATGGTTCTGCTCTGGCCGGACAGTTACCTTTGTTTGTGAGGGGTTGCTCAGCCTCCTTCTGTGTCCCGAATAAGAAGTTCAACAGAAGGGAGAGCAAGGCAAAAAACTGTCCCAGGGACTAAGTGACCTCTGTCCTGCAGCAGCGAGCTGCAGGTGGGTCGCTGGGTGCCCTGGGTCAGCGCTGCTACTCTGCAGAGCCTGGAGCCTGACATGAAGAGATAAGTAAGGCCTCCTGCTTCAAGGTCGTCACTGACCTTCATGAACGCTAACAACTGACTTGGGGAAGTGGTTTAGCAGTTTCTTGTAGGTATTATTTTCTTTGCTTTACTGACCTGGCAGTTATTTGCTACTTTTCATGTGGTCGCTATTTTTGGGGGGCCCAGGGCAGTGTTTACTTCTGTTGTAGTTGTGTTGAATCTTGTTGGTAGCATGAAGTGGTCTTCTGGCTCATAAAAACGTAAGGAGGAGAAGTTGTCAGGAAATCAACCTGTTAGGGTGCTTCCTCCTGACTTCGTTCCTCCCCTGCTGGGGAAGCAAGAGGAGAAATGCCCTGTTTCCAGTGCTGGTGGATGGGTAGTTCTCCTTTCATTAGCACAGAAGTAGGATAACAATTCTTCGTGGTGAGACACTGGAACAGGTTGTCCAGAGAGGTTGTGATGCCATATCCCTGAAAGTTTTCAACACAATGTTGGATAAAACTTTGAGCAATCCTGTCTAGTGGAAGGTGTCCCTAGGGACCTGTGGTGGAGGGACTAGAACTGGGTGATAATCATTAATAGAAATAATGAGAACCCTCCTGTATGTTTTATTCCAGACACTAACTCATACAGAGAGTTACAGTCTCTTTCAGATTGGGCTGTGCAGGCAGGGGAAGAGAAGGCTCCCAGGAGACTTCAGAGCAACCTTCCAGTACCTGAAGGGGCTCTGTAAGAAATCTGGAAAGGGACTTTTTACAGGGGCTTGTAGTAATAAGAGAGAATGGATGGAAGCTAAAAGATGTGAGATTTAGGCTGGAGATTAGGAAGAAATTCTTTCCAGTGAGGGTGGTGAGACGCTGGCACAGGCTGCCCAGGGAGGTCCCTGAAGGTGCTCAAGACTGGGTTGGATAAGCGTTGAGCAACCTAGGCTAGTGCAAGGTGTTCCTGCCCATGACAGGGGCATTGGAACTAGATGATTTCCAACTCACACCATTCTGTGATCTGTTTTTTTTTACTCTTAAAAAAAATGTGTCAGTGCCTTGCATGGAAGCAGCTGAAAACTGACAGCTCTGTGTTAGCGTTCAAAGCTTTTTGGGTCTTTCAGTGTGGGTTAATATTAGACAGTCATGGTTGAGAAGCAGCAGCAGCTGTTGCAGGGGAAGGCTGTTATCAGGCTGTTTATTGTCTGGATGTTGATGGTTCCTGCTGAAAGATCCTAAAAAATTACACTCTTGGACCTTTAAAGCAAACAACTCTGCAGTTGCGTTAGCATCAGCCCATTCATTTTACACACAGAAGTTTGGTGTTGTGATTTATGAAGTATCAATTCCTGTGTTTAGGTTTGCTGGTCTTGGATGTTTTTTTTTTTTTTTCCTGATTCAAGTCAATCTCTTCAACACCTCACTCCAGCCTTAGAGTTCCTGCTGCAGCATTTCTCCAAATAAACCCCATCAGCTTTTGCTTTGGGTGTGTCAAACAGATCAGGAAGCCGATGTGGGCTCAGTGTGTGTCCGTGTGCCCTTTTCAGGCTTGGACTTTTTGACTTTGCTGTAAAATCACACAGCCTTGGCTGGACTGTTACATGATTGAACTGTGTTGAGAAAACACAGAAAAGTGTGGCCAGCAGGTTGAGGGAGGTGATTCTTGCCCCTTTGCTCTGCAGAGACCTCACCTGCAGTGCTGAGACCAGCTCTGGAGTCTTCAGCGCAGAGAGGCATTGGACCTATTGGAGCAGGTCAGAGGAGGTGGTGAACGTGATCCAAGGGCTGGAGCTCCAAGCCTGGAAGTGTTCAAAGCCAGGCTGGATGGGGCCTGGAGCAAACTGCTGAAGTAGGAGGTGTCCCTACCCATGGCAGGGGGATTGGAATTAGATGATGGTCCCTTCCAACCGAAACCATTCCATAATTCCGTTTCTTCTGCGTGCTTGCAGTATATAGAATTCATTATCAAATTGAACAAGCCCAGTAGACTAAAATACCAAGCACTTTTGGCTATAGGAATGCATCTGTGTATTGGTCTGCTGCTTAAATGTTTCTTCATCTTCAGTTAGTCATTTTGACATGAGCTTGAAAACAAACCAGGGAAATGAAACCTAGGTTTCTCTCAGCAGGATGAAGTTTCAGGTCGATTTTGCTCCGGACAAATGCTCAAATTTATGTTCTCAACAAAATGCAGCCAGCTGAACAATACCCAGTAATCAAAACATTTTCAACCTAAAAAAAACCCCAAAAAACATGTAAATATTTTAAGTTTCACATCCTAGAGGCTGGAATGAGGAGTAAGTGTAGGCAGGGCAAAACCAACCCTGCTGAGAAGTCCATCTGCTTTGTATTTGAAGGTTGGCCAGCAGAACTTCCCTTGTTCTGAAATGCTGCTGTCAATGTTGCCATGAATAGAACCTTAGCTGAGCTGCACTGGTTAAAGGAATGAGCTTTGTAACATGTGGGACTCATTTTCTCAGAGTATTTTCCCCACTCTTTTTTTCTTCTCTCCTTTCTGGTCTCTTGGAAAAAGAAAAAGAGAAAAAAATCAAACCAAACAAACCAAACAAAAGCAAAACAAACAAACAAACAAACAAAAACCCCAAAAATCTGCTGGTCCTTGGTTGCATTTTTGACAGTTCCTCAGCTTTCCACAGTTTCCTCTCCTCCCTAGTGCCTGCAGTGCTCCAAGGACACATGTTTATAAACATGGTGCTCTGCTTCATTTTTGAGCAGAATTGTTCCTGGTTACCATCTCCCCTTCTGCATGGCAGGATGCCAGGGGCTGCCAGTGACCTCTGGAGATCATGGTGAGGTGGGGATGTCCAAGGAACGTGTGGACGTGGCACTTTGTGACATGGTTTAACTGCTGTGGTGGCCTTAGGTTGATGGTTGGACTCGATACTCTTGGAGATCTTTTGCGACCCAGACAATTACTGATTCTGTTGCTTTGAGCCCTGTAGCTGCAGCGTCTGCCCCTGGCCCAAGCAGGGTCTGTATACCAGGCTCACATCGGAGGGATTTTGCCTTTCAATGTGTCTTCCTCCAGTTTACTTTAGCTGCTTCTCTGTATATTGTAAATTTTCTTAGAGGAGAAACACAAAGCATGTTCCTGCTCTCCTGGGAAGTCACTATTTAATGTTTCTCTGGTTTAGAAAATGGTAACAAAACAGAATGTGATCCGACTTCAGACACTGCAAAAATAAACCCCAGACAGGAGCCCCAGGTTTCACTCCAAACAATCCCTCACAGAGAGTTTCAGCAGAGAAAGGATTTGTTGGATATTTGTTTGCTCACCACTTTTTACAACGTTAACCTTTAAAATAAGAAACAGGACTCTGGTTAGTAGCTGCTTGAAGTTTAAACTGTGTGCAGCCCTGCTGAGCTAATACATCTGCATTTTGCTACTGTTTTTTGTGTACTTCTATTAATATTGCTGCTTTATTTTCATCCTGGAGTACCCAAATTTGACAGGTACCATCAGTCTACATCTTAAATCCTAAAGAGTTGAGTTTTTGCTTTATTGTTTTGACATTTCTGGTGCAGATGGCAAACCAGCATCAATGTATTTACAGCTAAGTGAATATTTGACTAATCACTAATCCTGTCTCTGTTTTTTCCTGAGTCTGTGCTTTTCCTGATTCTCCCTGTTTTGTTTTTTTTTCCAGATTCTCCCTGTGTGTGTGTGGTTGGTTTTTTCCCCTCTCCAGATTCTCCCTGTTTTTTTTTTCCACATTCTCCTAGTTTTGCTTTTCCTGACTCTCTCTCTTTTGTGTTTGGATTTTTCCCCTTTTCTGATTCCCTCTGTCTTCTCTCTGTTTTTCTCTTAATAGGGAGATGGATTTGGGTCTTGTCTGGCAAACAAAATGATATTCAAATGGTGGAATGCCCAGCAGAGCAGTTGGTGCTTATATTTAGTTGGGGACCTTGGGGATTTGGGAGTGGTGGCTTTTTTGTTTATTTTGATGGAGTGCTGACAGTCTGGGGGCTTCTGAAGTGTTTTCTCAACACAATGCATTGCTGCTGATTTAATTTTAATCTGAAGTAACTGAGGGAATAAGCCAGTTAATATTTTACTTTTTGTGCTGAATTTGGTTTAGAGTCATCTCCCAGGTTGAAAACTTGAGTTGCCTTCAGCTTCAAATTATGACTAAACGTCATCTTTTCCATGTTTTGGCACATTACAAAGCTGACTGGAGCTGACTCCTTATCTCTGACTAGGTTGAAACCTGACTCCATCCCACCCGGAGATGGAGGTTTGAGTGCTGAGCCCATTCATCACTGTCAGATCTCACCTGTGGGAGACGTTAGCTGGTGGTGGCCCAAATCTTCCCCATCCTAGCCTTAAGGATCCCTGTCCTTGGGTCATCTAACCACTTCCCAACGTATCTCACTTGTCAAATATTTGTCCTGCTGTTCAAAGCTAGGAGTGAGGCCAGGTGGTAGCAACGAGAAGCGCTTGGTGGCATTTAAAGTCGTTAAAGGATATCTACACGTACTGGAGAAGATTATTTTCCAGGAAGTTGCAAGTGCTTTGACCCAGACAGATAATTAAAGAGCTAAGGAAACCAGGAGTCTGTAATGTGTTAGCAATGTGTGTTTGTAAAACCAGCTCCAGCTTTCTCAGGACTCCGTCCAGGCTGTCGTCATGTGCAACCAGAAAGCCAACTAACTGTTGCTGGGCTGATGGACAGCAGGAGGGAGGAGGAGGTTCTGCCTCTCTGCCCTGCTGAGACTCCACCTGCAGTGCTGGGGCCAGCTCTGGAGTCCTCAGCACGGCAGAGACGTGGACCTGGATGTGTTCAAGGCCAGATTGGATGAGGCCTTGAGTAACCTGTACTAGTGGGAGGTGTCCCTGCCTATGGCAGGGGTTTGGAACTAGATGATCCTTGAGGTCCCTTCCAACCTTACCATTCTATGATTCTATGACCTCTTGGAGTGGGACCAGAGGAGATAACAAAAATGACCCAAGGGCTGAAAGCCATCTGCTGTGAGGCAGGGCTGAGAGACTTGGTTGTGTTCAGCCTGGAGAGGGTTCTGGGGAGACCTTTTAGCAGCCTTTCCAGTCTTTGAAAGGGGCTACAGGAGAGCTGGGGAGGGACTTTTTATAAAGGCATGGAGTGATAGGACAAGGGGTAATGGCTTCAGACTGGAAGAAGCCTGATTTAGATGACACATTAGGAAGAAATCCTTCCCCATGAGCTTTTTGAGGCACTGGCACAGGTTGCCCAGTGATGTTGTGGAGGCTCCAGGCCTGGCAATGTCCTAAACCAGGCTGGATGAGGCCCAGAGCAAGTTGCTGTCATAGGAGGTCTGCCTGCCTGTGGCAGGGGGTTAAAACTAGTGATCTTCAAGGTCCTTTCCAACACAACCCAAAGGCTCATAGGTACACCTCACTCAGCTCTGCTGAAGCCTGCATATCCTAGAGCTGTCACAGAACACAGCAATCCTGCCCTGGTCCCTGCCGGTACCATGAATTTCTCTTTCGTGTATGTAGCTAAGTGGCAGTACTGTGCTGTCAGCACGGGAAGGGGAGGGTCTAGAGCATCAGGGATGTGATGTGCCGAGCATCCTGCCGCAGGAGTCAGGTGTCGCCCGAGTGCACCGGGGACAGCACAGGGCTTTGTGCACAGCCTCTGCATGCCCCCCGTGGAGCTTAAATGTGAGTAGAAAGCAGCAAAAGTTGGACACAGGCATGTGGACTAGCGCTGTTTGCTCTGAGCATCTCCAGGCTTTGACTATTTTGGAGAATTACACTTCCCTGACTTCATAATTCAGAGCTGGCTGAGTCTGGGATTAATGGCACTTGTGACGTGTGCTGTTGGACCCAAGCATGGAAAATCCAGACGCTTCAGAACTTCTAAGATTGGATATAATTTTCTGTGCTGTTTACTTCAGAATGTTGTATCTGCAAACCAGGGCTTTGTGCTGGAAACAGCCGAAGTTGAGTGAAGCGGAATTTGCTGGCTGTAGGGAGAGCGATGGCAGCACAGAACAACTATCACAGAATGCTCATTGCTGAACCAGATCTTCATAGAATCAAAGAATAGTTAGAGTTGGAAGGGACCCTGGCAGATCATAGAATCATAGAATGGTAAGGTTGGAAGGGACCTCAAGGATCATCTAGTTCCAACCCACTACCATAGGCAGGGACACCTCCCACTAGCACAGGTCACTCAAGGCCTCGTCCAGCCTGGCCTTGAACACCTCCAGGGAGGGACCAGCCACAACCTTCCTTCTCTTCTCCAGGCTGCAGAACCCCAACTCCCTCAGCCTGTCCTCATAGCAGAGCTGCTCCAGCCCTCTGATCATCTTTGTGGCCCTCCTCTGGACCCACTCCAACACTTCCATGTCCTTCCTGTGCTGAGGGTTCCAGAACTGCACACAGTACTCCAGGTGACGAGAGCAGAGTAAAGGAGCAGAATCCCCTCCCTTGCCCTGCTGGCCACGCTTCTCTTGATGCAGCCTAGGACTCGGTTGCTGTCTGGGCTGCATGTGCACACTGCAGGCTCATGTTGAGCTTTTCATCAACCCAGACTCCAAGGTCCTTTTCCTCAGGGCTGCTCTCCAGCCATTCCCCACCCAACCTGTATTTGTGCTTGGAATTGTGCCTGCCCAGGTGCAGGACCTTACACTTGGCCTTGTTGAATTTCATGAAGTTGACCTGGGCCCACCTCTGCAGCCTGTCCAGGTCCCTCTGGATGGCACCCGGTCCAACCGCCTCTGCTAAACCAGGGGCACCCACAGCAGTTTTACCAAGGGCACAGTGTCCAGGTGGGTTTGGAATCTCTCCAGAGAAGATTCCACAGGCTCTCTGGGTAGCCTGCTCGAGGCCTCTGGCACCTTCACAGTAAAGATGTTTATCCTTGTGTTGAGGTGGAATGTTCTGTTCCAGTTTGACACTGAATTCAGAGTTTGGACTGGAAAAGCTTTCTAAATAAGTTTTTAGACTGAATATTAGGAAAAATTTCTTCATTGAAAGAGTGGTCAGGCATTGAAAGAGTGGCCAGGCATTGGCACAGGCTGCCCAGTGAGGTGGTAGAGTCACCATCCCTGGAGGTGTTCAGGAAACCTGTGGACATGGCAGTGTGGGGCATGGGTTAGTGGCCACAGTGGTGTTAGGTCAGCAGGTGGACTCAGAGTTTTTTTCCAACTGAAATAGTTCTATGATTCTATAGAAAAAAAAAAGTTGCCTTTGTTTCCTTTTTTTTTTTTTTTTTGAGTCGCGGTTTGATGAAAGCAAACCATTGGAGTAGAAGGACTGCAGGCATACTGTGGCACCCGCAGGACTGGAGCACAACTGTGAAGCTGCACCCCAACTCTCTCAGCCTGTCTCTGTGGGAGAGGTGCTCCAGCTCTCTGATCATGTTTGTGACCTCCTCTGGAGCCACTCAACATAACTGACCAATGTCCAGCAAGAACCTGAATGTTTAATAGAGATTGTCATAAATTCAAAGCAGCTAATGACAGCAAAAAAGAGGGGAGGATTGGAGGAAGACAAAACAAAAGACTGTTTTAGGGATGGACAAGGTGTTGGTAGCAGTGCAAGGATGCAGATAGCTCCGTGTCTGGCGGACACAAGCACAGGGGGAGGAAAACTGCATGCTGACCCAGGCAGTGGGTGTCCTCGCTACGCATGGAGACTGCTGTGGTGACGGGGCAGGGGCAAGTAACCCTGTGTGAGCATCTCGCTAACCACATGGGTGGTGGTTCCTGTTGGCTGCTGCCATCTGCTTGGCAGATTCAAGTGAACAATGAGGGGAGGGGGGGAAGAACAAGGTACAGATGTTAACAGTGTGTAAACTCCAAAGGACGAGTTCTCCAAAGTGTTCAGACTGATTTGGTCAATTTGTGAAGCTGGTTTTTGGGTCTGCTAACTGCTCTTAGATTCATTTGGAGCTTGCTACTTCACTCTGGTTTCCTACTTAAAGGCAGATCACTTTTTCAGTTAGTCAGATTAGCTTCAGTAGAACAGCGAGATGGTTCTGACTTTAGGGGAAGTTCTGTGTAGGAGTTCTCCAAGAGGGAGCAAATATCCTGAGGAGAGTCACAAAGAAAAGACCTTTAAGATCAGGTCTAACCAGTATCTTACTCTACCAAGGCTGATACTAAAACATGTCCCTCAGCACCACATATCTGCATATTTTAAACTCCTCCAGGGATGGGGATTCAGGCACCTCCCTGAAGAGCCTGTTCCAGTGTTTGAGAACCCTTTCAGGGAAGAAGTTTCTTCTAATGTCCAACCTAAGTCTCCCCAGGGGCAACTTGAGACCATTTCCTCTTGTCCTATCTCTTGTTACTAGGAGGAAGAGACCAACCTGGGGGTTGGATGTAGAGAGCCAAAAGGTCCCCCC
This sequence comes from Eubucco bourcierii, assembly GCA_013396675.1. Lineage (NCBI taxonomy): Eukaryota > Metazoa > Chordata > Aves > Piciformes > Ramphastidae > Eubucco > Eubucco bourcierii. The sequence goes on along the minus strand of VWZE01002135.1, from coordinate 118,417 downwards.
TCAGCCTCTTTTTATGCAGGCTGACCTCGCAGTTTGTGTGTAGCCTTAGTGTGCAGCAGCTATTTTCCTGGGTGCTTTCTCAGCGCTGACTCAGTTCTCAGTCTGCTCCTCACTCTTAGCCATACACAGAGCTTTTACTCAGAGCAGAAGGTGCCATAACGTTGGGTAGATTCTAAATCAAGCCGAAAGAGGTTAAAACCCCAGCCCTGTGGCCAAGTAAATTCCTGCTGGCACTGTGACTCTTACATAACCGTGCATAATGGTCTCTGGCTTTATTTTGGGAGTTCATGAGCAGGGCTGTGTGTTACAGGGGTGGAAGCAGGGGTCAGCTTTGTCTTGAGGACAGAGAGCTCCATTCTGGGTACTGACAGTCTGTTTCCTTCTTGCTCCTTTTGATGTCTGCAGACTAAGTGCTGCATGGAGAGAAAAATCCGAGTCATTTAAAACATTTTGCATCAAAATGACATGCTTTAATGTATTTCCTTCTGATGTTTAAATTATCTTTTCATCTAATGAAAAAAAAAAAAAAAAGAAAGAAAGAAAGAAGCAGCGAACATGTTTGTAGTTAAAGTGCCCAAGCAGAACTTTAAAAAAGCTCTGGAAGAAGAGGAAGTGTCAATGTACAGGCAGCTTTTAAGAGCTGATGCCTTTTTCTTCTCTCCACCAGCTCTCCCCCCACCCCTCCTTGGCTCCCTGAGCCTTGTAAACTGAGATTTACTGCTACCCTTCCAAAGGCTTCTTTAGAATTAGGAGCGCACATTTTTGGAATTCCTCAAGTCCTCTGGAGGGAGAGGACAAAGGAAAGTGATGATTTTAAGTGGAGCAGAGCACAACAAAGGGTTTTCCAGTCTGGTTTTGCCAGTTGTGCTGGCATCTAGTCTTACTAGGGGGAAATCAGCTAAACCTGCATCAGCAAATCTCGTGGAGCTGTGGACCAATGACTGCACTGGATTTGGGTGAAATTTAGACTTTATTAGGAATTGTAGGTTGTTACAGCTAATAATGTGGATGGGCTTACTGTGTTACTCCAGCTCTGGAGTCCTCGGCACAGAAGCATGGACCTGTTGGAGCAGGGCCAGAGGAAGCCACAAAAATCATCCAAAGGCTGGAAACCCTCTGCTGTGAGGACAGGCTGAGAGTTGGGATTATTCAGCCTAAAGAAAAGGTTGCAAGATGACCTTATTGTGGGCTTTCAGGACTTCAAGGGGACCTGTAAAAAAGCTGAGGACAGACTTTTGAGCAGGGACTGTTGTGACAGGACAAGGGGTGTTAGTGTGAACTAAAAGAGGGAGAGTCAGACTGGAGAGAAGGGAGAGATTTTTTACACTGAGGATGGTGAGAGCCTCGCCCAGGCTACCCAGAGAGGTGGCAGCTGCCCCATCCCTGGAACCATTGCAGGTCAGGTTACCTGGGGCTCTGAGCAGCCTGCTGTAGCTGCATCTGTCTCTGCTGACTGCAGGGGGTTGGGCTGGGTGAGCTTTAAAGGTCCTTTCCAACCCAAACCAGTCTGTGTCATGGAAAGCTTTTGGATATTAGAAGACAGATTACAGCCTGAAAAAGGAAGGTGAGGTTAATTTATGGCTATCACAAATTTATTAACTTATTAAAGTTAAAATTTATTAATTAAGATAATTTTTCAGTATCAAAGTAATGAAAACTTTCCTGTCCAATAAATAATACTTCTTTTCCTTCACTTTAAAGCAGTGATAGCAGCGTAGTAGGTGCACTTGTAGGCCTTCCAATGGGCTGGCCCCACTGTCCCTAAGGAGAAAACTGCCTTTGGAAATGAGAGATCTAGAAGAAGAACTGTAGGTGTATCAGGCAAACTTCTCAGGAGTGCAATTGAGATCCTTCCAGTCTTGTTTTTCAGTGTGAAGGCAGAATATTAACAAGGTGCTGAGTGTTTTTCTTCTCCACCTAACCACTGTAAGTGAACACTGCTGTCAGTGTGGCTGTCACTTGTGTCCCACTGGGAGCAAATGGGAAGCTTTCCCAGGGGAAGACACAGCTTTCACTTCTGTCTCCTGCTACATACTTCTTTTCTTGCCAGCAGTGAGCTCACTCTGGTTCTGTTCAAAATGGGGCTTACTTTTCTCTTTCCTAGATACCAAATATGTCTATATTCTGCTCCTAGCCTCTTATGTATAGCTGGAAGCGACAAGGGCTTTTAAAAAATGGCCATGGTGTGTTAAATGTTTCACACTGCAGAACAGTCTTGGCTTGCACAGCAGCAGTTTTCTAATCTCTGACACTCTTTTTAGTATATTATGTCAGTTTGGTAAATGAACAGATGTTTATAAATCAACATTTTGGTGTCTTTAAAACCAAACCCAGCCTCTTCCTATAGATCCACATACACTTCTATAGAGGTGGGATTCCCCTTGGGCTAGCCTGACACTAGAGAGTCCCCAGGTGAAACGGTCCTTTTCCAACACCCCCATGTGCCTTTTGGAGCTGCTTTAATGTGACAGTCATGACAAACTCTCTTACACATCCTTTCTGATTTTTCTTGCAGAGGATATTCAACTCCTTTGTGTACACAGAGAAGATATCAAATGGAGAAAGTGAAGTTCAACAGGTGAGTCCAGAAGCCCCTTCCCACCTCCCAGCGCCCACCAGCAGTGTTACAGAGTTACTGTCAGGACAGGAACTGCTCTCTGGATTTATTGTGACCACTTTTCTAGTGTCCAGTACATCAGATAACGATAAATGGCATAGAAATTAAATGGAGATGGCAGTCTATGGGCTGATGACGTGTTTGAGAGTTCTGCATTGCCATGGAGTCTGGTGTACCTTGCATTAATTGGGTGGTTTTCATCTTGGAAATCTTAGAATCCTATAGGTTAGAAGGGTCCTTCAGTGGCCTCCATTGCACTTGGGGAGGAATAACCCCCAACATCCATACAGGTGAGGGGTGACTTGCTGGAAAGCAGCTTTGTTGAGAAGGACTTGGCAGTCCTGGCAGACAACAAATTCCCTGTGAGCCAGCAATGTGACATCGTGGCCAAGAAGACCAGTGGTCACTGGGGATGCATGAAGAAAATGTGGACAGAAGGTTAAGGGAGGTTCTCCTCGCCCTCTGCTCTGCCCTAGAAAAGCCACATCTGAAGTACTGGTTCCAGTTCAGGGCCACCAGTTCAAGTGAGACAGGGAACTACTGGAGAGAGTCCAGTGGAGGCTAAAAAGATGCCGAGGGGCCTGGAGCAGCTTTGTGAGGAGCAAAGGCTGAGAGCCCTGGGGCCAAGAGCCTGCAGAAGAGCAGCCCCAGAGGGGATCTGAGCAATGCTCTGCAAGAGATAAAGGACCTATGGGGGGAAAGAGGATGGGGCCAGACTCTTCCCGCTGGTGCCCAACAAGGCAAGGGGCAACAGGCACAAACTGCAACCCATGAGGTTCCATCTGAAGAAAAGGAGAAATGTCTTTGTTGTGAGGGTGCTGGAGCCCTGGAGCAGGGTGCCCAGAGGTTGTGGAGTCTCCTTCTCTGGAGAGCTTCCAACCCTAACTGGGCATTGTGCCACTGGGCAAGCTGCTGTGGGTGCCCTGCTTTAGCTGGGGGGTTGGACTGGATGATCTCTGGAGGTCCCTTCCAACCCTTCCCATGCAGAGATTCTGTGGTTCTGTAATTAGATGCCCAAATGATGGTCCCACAGAAGGAATCTGCTGCTTGGGAGGGCATCATGCATTTGGTGGCAGTAGGTGGTTGGTCCCAAGGCCATAGCAGGAGAGTTTGCCGGCTGTGATGTCAGGCTGGGGTTTGTGGGTGGTCGGCAGGCTGCAGAAGGGCCATGTGGGCTGCGTTATCCGTATCAGATGGCTTATGAAAGCCATTTTTTAGGAAACCAAGAAACTGGATTAAAACTCCTTTGAAGTCTCAACTGTGGATTCTCCCCTTAGAAAAAGCTGCTGCTTGGTCCCCAGCCACTGATGCACCTCTTCACCCTACACAGGTATAAATAACTGTCCAGACACTGGAGGTAGTGTGGTGAATTCAGAGCTGCCAGAGGATAAAAAGGAGGCCCTGGCAAAGCATAATTACTGTGGTTAAAAGCCCAACAGTGCAGCACATGGAAGAATAATTGAGCACTTCTGTTGCATTAATAACCCAGTCTTGTAGCCTTAATGAATCACAAGCAATAGAAGTGGAGGTTTATGAGTAAGAGTGGTAGATCGAGGGGGATCGGCTCAAGCAAAGGCACTCAGGTGGAAGCAAATTAAATCTCCACTTGCTTGTGCCTGGTTCTGTTGTTCATTAACCATTTCTTATCGACTGATACCAAAAGACAATTAATTAGGGGTTTATAGCAACTGGCATTTTTTTTCTGGCAGATCACTGACTTGTGTGTGTGTGTGTGGGATTTAGCTTATTTTATTTCTAATCCCAAACTGTAAATAATGACTTTCAGTTTGTTAAGAAAGTGAAAAACTGCAGCTGTTGGCCTTCAGGCCTGACTGTTTCATAGGCTTGGCTTTCCTTCTGCCACACAAGGAGCGGCTTACCTTGGGATGTTATGCTGCTTACACTTCTGAGGTCTACAATGAGAGAATTCCTGTTGCACATAACAGATGAAACCTCTTTGGCTCTGAACAGCTTATTAAAAATGGGATGCTGGTTGTCAGGAGTAACTTGGATTCCTTTCCTCCTGCAAGTGACTTCGCTGTCAGAGGACGCACAGTATGAAAATGCGGTGGCGTGAACTGGTGATGTGACTGAAGTGGAAGATGGTGAGTTTTGTTAGGGGGAAATCTAGATGAGCTGTTTTTAAGGCAACCAGCATGTGTTCAGCATCCTGCCAGACATCTGTTTTCTGTCATGGAGAGAACGTGAAGGGGGACTCCAAGGAGGGAGAATGGCGACGCAGAACCAGAGTTGTGTCAGTTGGAGAAGAACTTCATGACTGCTGAGCCCAACCAGCACACTAACACCACCATGGCTCTTAAACCTTGTCACAAAGTGCCATGGCCCACCTTTCTTGAACACCTCCAGGGATGGTGACTCCATCGCTTCCCTGGGCAGCCTGTGCCAATGCCTGACCACTCTTGCAGCAAAGAAATTGTTCCTCGTGTCCAACCTAAATCTCCTCTGGCACAATTTCAGACCATTTCCTCTTGTTCTGTCTCCAGATAGGAGGGAAAAGAGACAGACCCCCACCTCACTGCAGCCTCCTAGACACGGTCTATTTACCTTCCAGACCTGAAGAGGCCTACAAGAAAGCTGGGAAGGGACTTTTTACAAGGGCTTGTTGTGATAGGACAAAAGGGAATGTATTGAAGCTGGAGGAGAGGAGATTTAGACTGCAGATTACGGAGAAATTCTTTGCAGTGAGGGTGGTGAGACACTGGCACAGGTTGCCCAGGGAGGCTGTGAATTCCATCACCCTGGAGGTGCTCAAGACCAGGTTGGATAAGGCCTTGAGCAAACCGGTCCAGTGGAAGGTGTCCTTGCCTGTGACAGGAATGTGGAACTAGATGATCTTTGAAGTCCCTTCCAACCGAAACTATTTTGTGAACATAAGCATCTCAGAGGTCTTCTCTAACTGGAATAGTTCTGTGGTTCTTTTTGATGTCAGCTGTGCGTCAACCTGGAAGGACAGGCTTGCTGCAGCACTCTCTGTGCTGGTGAACGTCATGGACCATCCCAAGCCTCTGTGGCTTTACAGCACCAGTGCCTGTGAGCTCTCTGACACCAAACCAGAAGAAAGTGTCTCCCCCGTGGTGGGAGGAAGGATGCTTTTGGCTACTGTCCCACTGCCTCGCCATGTCACACATCATGGTTAATGCCCACAGCTGACACCTTTGACAGTGACACAAGTCCATGGGGCCTGATGAGATCCACCCACGGGTCCTGAGGGCACTGGCAGATGAAGTTGCCAAACCACTGTGCATCATATTTGAAAAGTCATGGCAGACTGGTGAAGTTCCTGCTGACTGGAGGAGGGCAAACATAACACCCATCTTCAAGAAGGGTAAAAAGAATGACCCTGGAAACTACAGACCAGTCAGCCTCACCTCTGTGCCTGGCAAGATCATGGAGCAGATCCTGCTGAAAGCTCTGCTAAGGCAAATGGAAAACAAAGCAGAGGTGATTGGTGGGAACCAGCAATGGCTGCACCAAGGGCAGATCTGCCTGACAAATTTAGTGGCTTTTTATGATGAAGTCACAGCGACAGTGGACAAGGGAAGGGCAGCTGATGGCATCTACCTGGACCTGAGTAAGGCATTTGACTCTGTC
>VWZE01002135.1:77723-100689 GCA_013396675.1 Eubucco bourcierii | reverse complement strand
AGGTGTTCAAGGCCAGGTTGGATGAGGCCTTGAGTGAGTTGTGCTAGTGGGAGGTGTCCCTGCCTATGGCAGGGGGTTGGAACTAGATGATCCTTGAGGTCCCTTCCAACCTTACCATTCTATAATTCTATAAATGATGCCAAAAAGGGCTAACAAAGCACAAGGTGGGATGTAAAATAGGATTGTAGGATCATGGAGTTGTTGTGGTTGGAAAAGACCTCTGAGTCCAACTGTCAGTCTAAGATGACCATGACCTTTAAACCGTGTCCCACAGTGCCATGGCCACAGGTTTCTTGAACACCTCCAGGGATGGTGACTGCACCACCTCCCTGGGCAGCCTGTGCCAATGCCTGACCACTCTGGCAGGAAAGAATTTTTCCCCTGTGTCCAACCTAAACCTTCCCTGACACAATTTCAGACCGTTTTCTTTCATTCTATCACCTGATAGTGGGGAGAAGAGACCAAACCCCAGCTCACTGCAACCTCATAGCATGCAATTTCAGTTGCTGGCGTTTCAGTTGCTCATTTCATCAAGTAGTGAGATGTGACAGGGAAAGTAATACTTATTTTACTGCCATTATGTGATGTTGGCTTCTGCAGTGAAAAGCCCAGGTGAGTAAGATTCGATGTGACTGTGATTCCAGTTCATGATGACAAGTTCTGAATTAAAATGAGCAGCTTGACTCTGCTTTGTGTGCTCTACTGCACCAAACATGCACCAACCCTAACTAGTGTAGTAAGTGCTAGCAGTCACATCCCAGTTCTCCCCTCCAAGGTAGGTTTGTGCAGTTGAACTGCCTTGTTTGGAAAGTGATGAAAACAAATAAATTGTAATGTGCAAAACCGACGTGATAAGGCAGTGCAGTTGGTGGCTGTTGAGTGGTTTTGGTAGGAGACTTTTCCATAGGCTGCGATTCGACAAATATTATAATCCTATGCTTGTGCTTGTCTGGTTTACCCGAGCACTCAGACCTGTGCTGTGGTGTCAATGGAAATTAATCACATGCTAAAGCGTGTGGACTGTGGAGGTTGGGCTGCTACATCCCTACAGTCCTGGGATGGTTTGGGTTGGAAGGGGAATTTAAAAGCTCATCTGGTGCAACCTCTCTGCGCTGAGTGAGGCTGGCTGAGCAGATTGCTCAGAGCTCCAGTCTGACCTGGAATGGTTCCAGGGATGGGGTTTCTACCCCTTCTCAGAGCAACTTGTTTCAGCATCTCACCCCCCCACCCCCGAGTGTAATAAAAATGTCTCCCTCCTGTCTAGTCCAAATCTCCCTCTTGTCATTGAAAGATGTCACCCTTTGTCCTGTCACAGCAGGTCTTGCTAACAGGTCTGTCTCCAGGTTCCTTGTAAGCTGCCTTGAAGTACTGAAAGGCCACAGAAGGTGTTCCTGGAGCCATCTCTTCTCAAGGCTGAACAATCCTAGTGCTCAGCCTAGTCTAACAGCAGAGGTCTTCTAGCCCTTCTGTCACTGCTGTGGCCTCCTCTGGTACTACTCCAGCAGGTCTGTGTCTCCTTTGCTGAGGACGCTCTAGCACTGTGGCTAGGGCTTCAGCAGTGTGGAGTACATTTCAGCAACAGAACAGGGACTATCTGGTTTTCTGTTTTTATTATTCCTTTCTTCAGATAGAGGTGTTTGCATTTCCATTGTGCTTCATCAAGATTTGGTAATGGGGAAACCATGATGGCGATGAGGGAGAGACAGAGTCAGAAGAGACACAAGTGAACCTGGCTTTCAGACAAGATGGTACAAAGATCTGGTATCTGCCCTACCATTACCATCGAGGCTGTACTTGTGTCTGTAGAGTCAGAGTCTGTAGACATGCTCTTTTTCCCAAGCTGTCTGCTGCATGGAGGAAGCACCCCTTGGAGCAGAGAAGAGAGGCACTGCCCCACCCAGGCAGTTCGTATGAATAAAGTGCTCCAGGGTTTTAGCAAAGGAATGGGTAAACTGATGTGAGATAAGGAAAATGGATGTCAAGTGACATGCATCTTCTAATCCTTGAAGAAATCCCTGTTGGGAAGTAAGGCTTTGTGTTTCTGCACTAATGAAGGCAGATGAAGGAGCCAGGGGAAGCAGATTTCATGTTGTCTCCAGACGTTCCCTGTGGTCGCAGCACTGGGTGCCTGTTTACAAGACAATGTTGTAGTTCAAGTAACTTCCATGTTAAGAGGATAAATGCCTTTGTGTACAAGGTGGTGTCTCCATTTTGTCATGCCTGAGATGCTTCATTCTTAAGAAAACCCTCAGTAGGTCTTTAGGAAGTCTGGGAACCTAAATGGCCTGATGGGCTGGAGGTGGGGCTGTAGCAGTGTCAGCAGGAGGCTGGGGAGAAGAGTAAATAGTGTTGGTTTACCAGGAGTGCTGAGCAGCATCCCTGCACCTTCAGATGTAAAGACCCTATTGCTCTACAACTCCCTGAAGGAAGGCTGGGGTGAGGTGGCAGTCGGTCTCTTCTTCATGGTGTCAGGTGATAGGAGGAGAGGAAATGGCCTGGAATTGTGCTGGGGCAGGCTTAGGTTGGATATTAGGAAGAATTTGTTTCCTGCAAGAGTGGTCAGGCCTTGGAGCGGTCGACCCAGGGAGGTGATTGAGGCGTTCCAGAAATGAGTAGCTGTGGCAGTTTGGGCATGGTCTAGTGGTTGTGGTGGTCTTAGTTGGACTTGATGATCTTAGAGGGCTTTTCTGACCTTGAGGACTGTATGATTCTAAGTCCAACTATATACTTGTGCTGGGCGGAAGCATTTCCCTCTCTCTTTGTTTCTGCCCTGAAGGACAGAAATGAATTTCATTGATCGTTTGTGGGAAAGCTGTCTCCAAACTCTATGTTGAGAGGTACTTTGCCATTCATTAATACTCTCCTTTCTGCTGCTAACAAACTTGTTTTGAAACAGCTGGAAGTGTATTTTTGTTCTTTATTTAACTTTGCTGATAAAGCCTTAGGGAATGCATTTATCTGAATTTGTGAAAGGAGATGGAATGGAGAAATATTTGTTGGTAAAACACAGTACTTGGCAGTGTTGTCTTACAAACCTTACCAGAGCTATTTGGCTAAGGGAGTTTACAAACCTATTTCTGAAAATCATTGACTCCCTGGCTGTGATACCATCCTCAGAAGTGCTCTGGTTTTTTTCCTTGCTTTTTAAACAGATGGTTAAATATTTGCTAATGGGGTTCAGTTTTATCACAGCTCTTTCTGTGTTTATCTTTCCTCTCCCAAGCAGTTAAGTGGGAGATAAGAGCATCCCATTCAGTTCCGCCACTGGCTGAGCATCTGGAGAGCTGCACTTCCAGAGGAGAAGTGGGTGGGCCATGCCACATGAAGTCGCAGAGGTATTTGCTGTTCTTGCAGGGTACCAAGGCTACAGTAAAGCCTGTGGGTTTGTAGAGCACGTTGAGAGTGCTAGTCTTGGTGTGACCTTGGCTTGTCCATAAACTCGCAGTATCACAGTATCACCAAGGTTGGAAGAGACCTCAAAGATCACCAAGTCCAACCTGTTACCACAGACCTCAAGACCAGACCATGGCACCAAGTGCCATGTCCAAACGCGCCTTGAACACCTCCAGGGACGGTGACTCCACCACCTCCCTGGGCAACCCATTCCAACAGTCAATGACTCTCTCAGTCAAGAACTTTCTCCTCACCTCCAGCCTAAACTTCCCCTGGCACAGCTTGAGACTGTGTCCTCTTGTTCTGGTACTGGTTGCCTGAGAGAAGAAAGCAACCTCCACCTGGCCACAACCACCCTTCAGGTAGTTGTAGACAGCAACTCTAGCTGCTATATAGGACATTTCTCTCTTGGATTGTTGCTTTTACTTTGTAAGTGGGACTGAGTTTCTCGTGGAGAAGTGGGGTTTGGAAGAGTTTGTTTTACTAGGTTGCAGCCTTCCTACCAATAATACGCTTTTACATCTGTGAGCAAGTATACTTTGACTTTTGCAAGCAGTAGTTGAAATAATGGTCCCGAGTTCTATGCCGGTATCCAGCTTTGGGCTCCCTGATTCAAGAGAGACAGGGATCTGCTGGAGAGAGTCCAATCCAGAGTTGTGAGGGTAATGGACTTGAACATCTCTGCTGTGAAGAAAGACTGAGAGCTCTGGGGCTGTTTAGTCTGGAGAGAAGAAGGCTGAGAGGGGATCCTGTTGATACCTACAAATACCTGAACAGTGAGTGTCAAGATGAAGGTAATGGTCTCTGTTGGTGGTGCCTAGAAATAGGACAACAATGGATACAAGCTGGAAAGCAGGAGATTCCACCCCAGCACGAGGAGAAACTTCTGGTGTGAGGTTGCTGGAGCCCTGCGGTCCAGAGAGGTGGTGGAAATCTCCTCTGGAGAGATTCCAAACCCGTATGGATGTGTTCCTGTGTGACCTGCCCTAGGTGATCCTGCTTTGGAGATACCTTCCAACCCATAACATTTTGTGATTCTGTGAATGATCAGTAGTTTGGGGGGTTTTGGGTGGATTTATCCGTAAAACTGTTGTTTCCCAGCATTCTGTTTTGATTCGATGGCAGCAGATATTCAAGTGTGTAAAATATGAGTTAAAATCTCTCACAGGATCACAGAATTCATCAGGTTGGAAAGGACCTTTGAGATCATCAAGTCCAACTTTTCCTTGGAATCAGGACAACCTGCCTGGTCGTGAGGGGAGGTTTAGGATGGATAATAGGAAATACTACTTCACCGAAAGGGTTATCAAACATTGGAGTGGTCCCCTCAGGGCAGCAGTGGTGTAACTGTCCCTGGAGGTACATAGATGGTGTGTGGCCCTGGTGCTGAGGGACATGGCTTAGTGGTGACCTTGCAGTGCTGGTTGAGGGCTGGAGGAGACGATCTGGCAGGTCTTTAGAACCAAGGCTCTTCTGTGTTCCAGAGGCGATGCTGAGTTCTCAGCAAACTTACAGCGTCATTTGCGCACTAAAATCAACTTGAAATTTGGACAAGCGGAAAGGGAGGAGGGAAAGAAACATATCCTTGAAACAAGGAGACCTCTTCAGCTGCCCAAGTGTTGTTTTAATCCACAGCTCCCTCCTTTTGCCTCTAAACCAAAACTGTACACCCTAAGTTCTGGCTGGACACGGTCCGGTTGGAGCTCACTTGAGCCCTAGTTTGATGTAAGATTCAAAGCTGCTGCAAATGTATTTTATCTTCTGCACTTGCTGACCTCCTGCTTGTAAATCCTGTTGAAGGAGAATAAAAATGAGTGTGGCCTGATGGGAATTGAGTGTCTGAAGTTCAAAGCTGTGTGCACATCAGAGTGAATGTCAATCAAGTGAACATCTTGCGAGCCAGGCAGGGAGTGCACTTTTCCATGGGGAGGAGATCAAAGTGGGAGTCGCAGCTCTGCTTGCTCCCTCGGGATGCGGCTTCGATCGGCCCTTCATTAAAGGGAATCCAGAAGGAAGGTCTTTAGAGAGAGGAAGGGAAGGGGGATGGGGCCAGTGGGCCTCTCTTGAAGCTGAATCTCAGCCAGTGTCTTTTGGAAATATGCAATGATTTGAGTTGGGAGGGACCTTGAAGGTCGTCTAGTTCCAACCAGGGATGCTTTCCACTAGAAGAGGTTGCTCAAAGCCCTGTCCAACCTGGCTTTGAACACTTCCAAGGATGAAGAATCTACCAAATCTCTGGGCAACATGTCCCGGTGCCTCATAACTCTCACAGTAAAGAATTTCTTTTTAATATAAAATATAAATCTCCCCTCTTTCAGTTTGAAGCTATCACCCCTGGGCCTATCACTACAGGCCCTCACAAAAAGTTGCTCTCCAGCTTCCTCGTAGGCTCCCACAAAGTACTAAAACCCTTTGCTTCTGCAGGCTGAACAGCCCAGTTCTCAGCTTGTCCTCACAGCAGAGGGCTTCCAGCCCTCCCATCATTGTTGTTACCACCTCTGACCCCTCTCCAACAGGTCCATGTCTCTGCTGTGCTGAGGACATTGAGGTGCTTGAGCGTGTCCAGAGAAGGGCAACGAGGCTGGTGAGAGGCCTCGAGCACAAGCCCTATGAAGAGAGGCTGAGGGAGCTGGGATTGTTTAGCCTGGAGAAGAGGAGGCTCAGGGGAGACCTTATTGCTGCCTACAACTACTTGAAGGGTGGTTGTGGCCAGGAGGAGGTTACCTTCTTCTCTCAGGCAACCAGCACCAGAAGAAGAGGACACAGTGTCAAGCTGTGCCAGGGGAAGTTTAGGCTGGAGGTGAGGAGAAAGTTGTTGCCTGAGAGAGTCTTTGACTGCTGGAATGGGCTGCCCAGGGAGGTGGTGGAGTCACCGTCCCTGGAGGTGTTCAAGGTGGGTTTGGACATGGCACTTGGTGCCATGGTCTGGTCTTGAGGTCTGTGGTGATGGGTTGGACTTGATGAGCTTTGAGGTCTCTTCTAACCTTGGTGATACTGTGATACTGTGACTCCAGAGCCAGCCCCAGCACTGCAGGGGGATCACAGCAGAGGGGCAGAATCTCCTCCCTCCACCTGCTACCTACACTGCTGGGGATCAGCCCAGCACACAGGAGCCTGTGGGCTGTGAGTGCATATTGCTGGGCCAGGTTGAGCAGCTCATCAACCAACACAGTTCCTTCTCTGCAGGACTGCTCTCCATCCACTCATCCCCCAGCCTGAATTTCTGCATGGATTTTGCCTTCATTTAAGTAAATACCCAAACTAATGCTGTCATTTTCTAGGAATGATTTTGGAGGTCTTTTTAAGTGTTGACTGTGGTCTTACCACCTGGAACAATTTGGACCAAATCTCACAGGACATCTCTGTCAGTCATTACAGTTATTGTCCACCTCATACTTCTGCTGCTGGCAGATGGTGGAAAATTAAGACTTTGTTGTGCAGAGGAAGGGTGGTGACCAATCCTTGCTTGCACACCTTAGATATTAAGGTTTTGGGGGCACTAACTTCTTCCCAAGCAAGTAATGGGAAGACTTTTAGATCTTGGACCTTGTGTGGAAAGCATGCAAGATATTAATAGAAAAGTTAAATCCAGGAGTTGGAGCCAAGAATTTGAGCATTTACTGGAAATGCCACATGGCAGCGTCAAGACTTTAGCTGTAATTGCATCTTTAGTGGCAAGTAGGTTAATAGCACATTCTTAATTTAAACAACTTGGGTCACCCAAAAGAAACATGTGGAAACCTCTCCAGTATAATTTAAATGATTCTTAGATATTGCAGGCTGTGTTTGCTATCTTCCTGCCATTGCCCAGTTTCTGTACTTTGTTTTCTGGAGATGTACATTTGAGATGGGAGGGGATCTCTTCCCGAGGTCCTTGTGTCATGGAGCCAGTCACACTGTCAAAACACACCCCATGCAAGCTGCCAAAAGTCAGTGTTACAGCAAACCGAACCCAAAAAGAGATTCCATAGGGTCACTTTGGCCTGAAAACACCTTTCCAACCATTAAGCCAGCGCTGCCAAGTCATTTGGAGGTAGATCCTTCATATAGCTCACTCTGAAACAATCCTTGTATGGGTCTGGCTGAGGACTCCTGTTTAATTTATGGGATTTGAAACAATTCGGTGTGTTTTATTTATATCTTTTTCCTATTAAATAGATTCTCTCTTTGCTCTTTTGCTACAGTGCACAGAGAAAGGAGAGATGGGCTTGGCTGCAGAAATTTGGTGCTTTCCTTTTCCACTCTGCTGCAAATTATTTAGGCATCTATGTTCCACTTTTCCTGATGGATAACGCAATGCTTAGTGGGAAGAGCTGAGACACTTGATTGAGTTTTGCCTTAAAATGCTTCAGCGTGCTTCAGTGAGAAGTGCAAGATCAACAGGTTGTTCATGGCTAAAGCACAGATCCCCCTGGCCTGTGGAAAGGGCTTTGGGGCCGCAAGGGGTCCATACCGGGGGGATAGCTTCATTTTTGCCTTCTTAGAAGAAGTGACAGAGCTGTGGCTGGTGTTGATCTGCTTGGAATTCCATGTTAATCTCTCATCATGACTAAGAGGCCTGGACCTCAGTCTGGCAGCACAAAGAACTGTGCGTGTTTACAAAGAAGCAACGCGGCAGTCCTCCTGACGTTCTGAACCAAAATGTATGTGATTTCTCAGCTCCAGGAGGAACACAGAGTATTGGAACAGGCCCAGAGAAGGGCAGCAAAGCTGCTAAAGGGTCTGGTGAGGAGCAGCTGAGGGAACTGGGGCTCTTTAGTTTATTCTGGAAAAAATGAGGCTGAGGGAAGGCCTTCTGGCTCTCTGTAACACCCTGAAAGAAGGTTGAAGTCAGATGGGGTTGGTCTGTTCTCCCAGGGAACAAACATGAACGGTTTCAAGTGCTAGGGGAGGTTTAGGATGGGCATGAGGGAAAACTTCTTCCCACAGAAGGCTTGTCAAGGCCTGGCCCAGGCTGACCAGGACAGTGATGGAGTCCCCATCTCTGAAGGTGTTTCAGGGTCATGCAGCTGTGGTGCTGAGTGCCATGGTTTAGTGGTGCCCTGGGAGTGCTGGGTTAATGCTTGACTTGATGACCTTAAAGGTCATGTCCAGCGTAAGGCATTCTGTGATTCTCTACCGGGTACTGTAAAGTGAGTCTGTGGGGCAGTGAGAGCTGCAGTCAGAGTGCACTTGTCTCTTGGAGTGAGTGTCAGCAGTGACTGGTGGCATCAAACCAACACAGAACAGAGGAAGGTTCCAGATGAATTTGATTTAAACCCCAGCACTTCCTGCCTGTGCTCCCAGACATGGATTGTGTTAGTTGCTAACAAGATATCCAGCTGCATCACTAATAGATTGTGATGGGAGCAGTGGGACAATTAGCTAACATCCTGAGGAGTCATTATTTGTCCCCAAGAGTTTGGTCCTTAGGGTTCCTCAGAAATTATTTCTTTAGCATTAGAGTGGTTGATTTGCAGTCTCCAGCTCTTCTCCATCTGGTTTTGCCTGAAGGTAAACACACTTTTTTGTGGAACCCATCCTTTACAGATCCACCTTAGTCTTGAGATTCTTTAGCCGATGAAAAATCAACTGCATTTTTGCTCGCTTGGTAGGGGCTGTCGTTTCTTGAAACAGTTACATTTTAATGCAGATAGGAACAGTCCCAGCCTTGATGTGAGCTGAGAAATGTGAAATCTTTCCCTGGCTGGAGATGACTCTGGGGAGTTCTCCGTGAGCAGGTTGCCAGTAATTTCAACCAGGAGTCCAGGCAGAGTGAACAAGCCTATGCAGAGCTCTGGAGCATCATGGTGTGGCTGGTTTGGCTGTCTAACTTAACATCCCTTCTCAATACTAAAACCCCATGGTGGTGGGGTCATGTCATAGACTCATGGAATGGCTGAGATTGGGGGGGACCTCAGAGATCATCTGCCCCACTGTGGGCAGGGACACCTCTCAACTAGATTTGGTTGCCCCAAGGAAGGCTTAATCCAATATGGCCTTACACACCTTACACAAGGGAGGGAACATCCACAACCTCCCTTGGTGACCTATTCCAGAGTCTCACCAACCTCATACTAAAGAACTTCTTCCTAAGACCCAGTCCAACCCTACTCTCCCTCAGCTGAAAACCATTCCCCTTTGTCCCATTGCTAGACACCCTTATGAAAAGTCTCTCTGCAGCCTTCCTGTAGGCTCCCTACGGGTACAGGAAGGCAGCTGTAAGATCTCCCCAGAGTCTCCTCTTTTCCAGGCTGAACAACCTTAGCTCCCTCAGCTTATCCTTACAGCAGAGGTGTTGCAGCCCTTGAATCATTTTTGTGGCACTCCTCTGGACTCGTTCCAACAGCTATGTCCTCCTTATGCTGGGGACGGCAGGAGCAAGTGCAGTGTGTAAGGTGGGTCTAGTGAAGAGGACAGGAGCCCTTTCTCATTGGTGGTGCTGAGGTCTGATTGAGTGCACATGAGTCCTTTCTAGCTCTGTCTGCTTCTCTCTTCCTTGCCACAAAGAGTGAGGATAATGCAGAAGATCATCAAAAGCTCTTTGCACCTATCTGTGTCTTGAATCAAAACCCCAACGCCAGTCCAGTGCTGCTGCTGGTGCTGTTTTGGGGAAAACACCAAAACCACTCAAACATTTGCATTCAATGAGGAGTCCAGAGCAAGGAACTGATCTACCTCTTCTTGTTCCCACTGTATACAGCATTATTTACTTTCTTCAGTGCTCAGTGGTTTGAGCTGCTACCTTAATTAAAGATGTCTCTCCAGTGATGAGCAAGTCCACAGCTCTGTGTGTGTGTGAGGTGGGAATGGAGGAGGGCAGATGCAGTTAAACATTTTCTGTGTCAGAAGTCTGAGGTATGTAAAGCACATGTGAAGAGATGAGGGAGGGTCTGTGTACAGACTGCTCTGTGACTCTGAAGCAAAAACTTGCAGTTTCCATCTACGTTTGCAGATACATGGAAGGAAATATGTAACTTAAACATTTATATTCTCCCCCCCCCCCCCCCCCCCCCCCCAGTATTTATAAATTAAAAGGCTGAGCAACCTTGATAAATCTGGTTGAAACTGTGTTTATTCTACCTAATTTTTAAGGTGCATAGAGGTCAGTTAATTATTGGTAAATGTATGTCACTTTTCTCTTCTCCCCACCCCCTTAAGTCTGGATTTGAGAAGGGGTCAAAAAATGTTTGGTGCCTTAGTAACTCAACTTCTTCACTGGTAGCCACATTCATCTCGACCAACAGTTGAGGAAGTTTCTCCTCCCCCTCTGCTCTGCCCTAGTCAGGCCACAGCTGGAGGACTGAGTCCAGCTCTGGGCTCTCCAGTTCAAGATGTAAGGTCTTGCACCTGGGTAGGCACAATCCCAAGCACAAATACAGGCTGGGTGGGGAATGGCTGGAGAGCAGCCCTGAGGAAAAGGACCTTGGAGTCTGCGTTGATGAAAAGCTCAACATGAGTCTGCAGTGTGCACATGCAGCCCAGACAGCAACCGAGTCCTAGGCTGCATCAAGAGAAGCGTGACCAGCAGGGCAAGGGAGGGGATTCTGCCCCTTTACTCTGCTCTTGTCAGACCCCACCTGGAGTACTGTGTGCAGTTCTGGAACCCTCAGCACAGGAAGGACATGGAAGTGTTGGAGAGGGTCCAGAGGAGGGCCACGAGGAGGATGCTCAGAGGGCTGGAGCAGCTCTCCTATGAGGACAGGCGGAGAGGTTTGGGGTTCTNGGTTGGAGGAGGCCTTGAGTGAGTTGTGCTAGTGGGAGGTGTCCCTGCCTATGGCAGGGGGTTGGAACTAGATGATCCTTGAGGTCCCTTCCAACCTTACCATTCTATGATTCTAAGAGAGGCAGGGACCTGCTGAGAAGAGTCCAGCAGAGGATGCGGAGATACTGAGAGAGAAGTGGAGGAATGCTCTGTGAGGAGCAAAGGCTGAGAGCCCTGGAGCTGCTGAGCCTGGAAAAGAGCAGCCCCAGAGGGGATCTGAGCAATGCTCAGCAAGTGCTAGAAGGTGGGAGGCAAAAGGATGTGGCCAGACGCTTCTAACTGGTGTCCAGTGATAGGACAAGAGGCAACAGGCACAAGCCGGAACGCAGGAGGTTCCATCTGAACAGGAGGAGGAAGTTCTTTGGTGAGAAGGCGCTGGAGCCCTGGAGCAGGCTGCTCAAAGAGTTTCCAAATTCCCTCTTGGCTATTGTGCTGCTGGGCAAGCTGCTGTGGGTTCCCCTGCCTTGGATGATCTCCAGAGGTCCCTTTAAACCCCACCATGCTGGAGTTCTGGGACTCTTGGATCAGTTTAATATGGATGTGTGGTGTGCTGTGCTGATGACTGCAGAGCAAACTGACTTCAGTGCGTGCCAGGTTAATGAGACATTGCTTTTACTGGTAGGTAATAAAGTTAAACTGGTAGTAATCAATAATGATCACTTTTTGCATATTCCAAAGTTCAGTTTGATTAGAAATGTTTCACATAGAGCCTCTAGTCTGAGCTCCAGCTATGTAAAAGGAAATTGTATGACTCTACAAGAACCATAACATACAATCTGATATTAAGACTAGAGAAGTCAATGTCTGAGGCTTTCTTATGCTTTTGCATAAAGGACTATTTTACTTACTTGTCATTCAGAAAGTTATTAAGGACTTTATTAGTGAGTTCTCAAGAAATTACTCCTATACTTGAAGGGCAGATCTCTATAAACTTGTGACAGATTCACAGCAGAAGTAAAACCTCTGCTTATTTAAGCAGCAATACAATCAAGCCACCTTCACATATGGTTAGACCAATACAAATTGTGAACAAAAAGTAATCTCATGCAGGCAAGAGCAGTGCTACCCTCAGCCACTCCTCACCAGACCTGTTCTCCAGACCTTTCACCAGCTTCTTTGCTCTTCCTTGGACCTACTCCACACACAGCTGCATCTTACTGAATTTCAAGTTTTTGATTGAAATTTTCAGCCAGAAGAATGGTGCTTGGGTTTTCTCACCACTTCTGATTGCAGTATTTTTGGGCCTCCACTGTGTGATAGCTTCTGCAGATAGGTGTGTATGAAAAATCCAACGGCAGTGCAGTGGCCAATGAGCAACTACATAAAGAGCCTGAAGTGCAAATCTAAGTTGCACTGAACTAAGTGTAAAAGCTTTACACTGGCACTGGTTGAGTGATGCAGAGATGGCAGGCAGTGATTGATGTGCTATTGATATTAAGTTGGTCAGTAGCTTTCGATGTAGCTGCTTTGTGTGTAATTCACTGGGTTTGGCCTTGAAATATTTGGCAAAGTCCCAGTTTCTCTCCCAGACTCACTTCCTGTCAGCTTTCATGCCAGAAAGTCCAGGTAAAGGTTTCTACCCAGAATGGCATGCTTTTCAGTCCTCATTTGCAGGTTGTTGTAATTTCTTAGGAACAGGTTGGTGGAGAAAAATTCTTTGGTAAGAATTAAACTAGGCTGCAGTGTGCACATGCAGCCCAGACAGCCAACAGAGTCCTGGGCTGCATCAAGAGAAGCGTGGCCAGCAGAGCAAGGGAGGTGATTCTGCCCCTTTACTCTGCTCTCGTCAGACCCCACCTGGAGTACTGTGTGCAGTTCTGGAACCCTCAGCACAGGAAGGACATGGAAGTGTTGGAGCGGGTCCAGAGGAGGGCCACAAAGATGATCAGAGGGCTGGAGCAGCTCTCCTATGAGGACAGGCTGAGGGAGTTGGGGCTCTTCAGCCTGGAGAAGAGAAGGCTTCGAGGGGACCTGATAGTAGCCTTCCAGTATCTGAAGGGGGCCTACAGGAAGGCTGGGGAAGGATTATTTACAAGGTCCTGCAATGACAGGACAAGGGGCAATGGGCTTAAACTGGCAGAGGGGAGATTTAGACTGGATGTTAGGAGGAAGTTCTTTACAGTGAGGGTGGTGAGGCACTGGAACAGGTTGCCCAGGGAGGTTGTAGATGCTCCCTCCCTGGATGTGTTCAAGGCCAGATTGGATGAGGCCTTGAGTGAGCTGTACTAGTGGGAGGTGTCCCTGCCTATGGCAGGGGGTTGGAACTGGATGATCCTTGAGGTCCCTTCCAACCTTACCATTCTATGATTCTATGATTCTATAAACAGGTTCTTTTGAAGTACTAGAATAATTACACCAGAGATTCATAGAATTAGTTGGGTTGGAAGGGACCTTAAAGATCATCTAGTTCCATACGGGCAGAGAACACCTTCCACTAGACCAGGTTGCTCAGGACCTCATTTGGCCTGCCCTTGGACACCTCCAAGGAGGGGGCATTCACAGCCTTCCTGTTCACTAGTCAAATGCCATCAAAATACTCAAGGTCACAAAAATATGAAAGTAAAACTGCAGTTAAGTCTTTAAAAGCTTCAGAATTGTTTCCAGTTATTTATAACCATTTAAACCCCTTTTTATTTAAATTTCATGATAGTTTAATTCTATTATATCATTATTAGAAGTCCATGAATGTGAATACTTCCTACAGTAAAGTTATAAATGTATTTGAATTACTTAACCAAAATGTAACAGACCTTCAGACTGTCAAGTTCCTTCCCTATTTGGAATGTAAATCCCCAGGTTTGGTTCCAGAAAGGAGGTTTACAATTGCTCTGTTAAATCTTTTTCATAAAAACATGAAGAGGAAATCCTCTTCCTGAAAGACACTTGGAATAAAGTTTTCACAAGTGAAAGGTGAAATAAATAATAATCCTGTTGAGAGAGTCTGCAGCAAGAAAAGGTTTGTCTCACCCACAGGAGAAAACAGTTCCTGATGGCGTGCTGGGTGCTGAGCTGGAACAGCTACTGTTTAAATCCAAGTGAAAGAGCACAGTCTTCCAGGAAATACTGGGGAGGAAAATCCAACATGTCCTTGTAGAGAACAGCTGTGGTCCAGCCATGAGGAACTCACCATCCAGAGTTTTATCTTTCTTTGTTTTCTTGGACCTTTCAAGTATGTATAAATTGGAGTTTCTGTTCTGGTGAGGCCTCATCTGGAGTCCAGCGTTGGAGCCCCCAACACAAGAAGGATGTGGAACTTGTAGGGTGGTTTCAGAGGAGACCACAAGGATGATCAGAAGGCTGCAGCACCTCTCCTACAAAGACAGGCTAAGAGAGTTGGGGTTCTTCAGCCTGGAGAAGAGAAGGCTCTGGGGAGACCTTAGAGCAGCCTCCCAGGATTTGAAAGGTATCTGCAGGAGAACTGGAGTTCTTACCAAGGCATGGAGTGAGAGGGTGAGAGGTGATGACTTCAAGTTGGAAGGACCTTGGTTTAGATTAAATATTAGGAAGAAATTCTTCCCCATGAGGGAACAGGCTGCCCAGAGCCTGTTGTGGAGGCTCCAAACTTAGAAGTGTTCAAAGTCAGGTTGGAGCCTTGAGCTGTCTAGTGGGAGGTGTCCCCGCCCGTGGCAGGTGGATCAGAACTAGATGGTCTTTGAGGTCCTTTCCAACCCAACCCATTCTGTAATTCCATGAAGTCATTCTTTTCCAAGTCTGGTTTGCATTGTGGCTGCTGGGCAGGGCTAAGGGGTGATGTCAGTGTGCTAACCCTGCTGATGTCATTTCAGATTCGACGGCAACTTCAACACCAATGTTTCGAGGACTATCAGCTGCGACAGGTTGTCTACCACAGTCAACAGCAGAGCCTTCAACCCTGGACGTGACTTAAATTCTGGTAAGCTGCATTGGGGTTTTTTTTCCTTCAGTGTTGTGGTTTGTTTTTCTCCATTAGGCTTCACCATTTCCTTGGCATGGAGAATTAGCATTGATCACCATAGCAACCAGCTTTTATTTCTCCTTGCAACTGTCACACACTGCTCTTAATTTGAGATTTCATGATTGAAAGATGATACCTAAAGTAATGTCCTTAGTCTGAGTGCTTCATGGAAATGTCAGGAAGATTTTATTGCAGCCTACCATGCATAATTTTGTTGTGGTTTATGCACTTCTTATTTCTCTTCTGTTGTGGGTTTTTGGGTTGGTTTTTTTTTTTAATATACCAAGACACTTTCCTTCCTAGGCCTGTCTGCTTTGGTATCAGCAGTGCAGCTGCTGAAAAGACCATGCAAAGAAGTTTCTCTGATCTTCTTAACTGAGTTCAGCTAATGTGAGGCTGTTTGCAGTGATGTGCAAAAGCTACAAAGCATAAGGACATCCTAAAATATTTCCTTTCTTTGTCTTGTCAGGGCATTTCCATCTTGACAGTCAGTGCATTTGCTTGACATGCTTAAAGAGCTAGAAATATGCTTAGAACCAAATTACATCTGACTTGTCCCTGAGGAATTCAGGTTTTGCTCCTCCGGTGCAGCAAGATTTTCTTTGACGTGAATTAATGCATGAATTTCAGGTGGTCTTTTTCAGTCCTCGTTTTGTCCAGATGTTCCATCTCTCTTTTCGCCTTATTTTGCCTCCTAATGCCTTCAGGTTGTGGATTAGAGAGCAGCATTACTTTGGTTGTGGATTAGAGAGCAGCATTACTTTGGTTGTGGATTAGAGAGCAGCATTACTTTGGTTGTGGATTAGAGAGCAGCATTACTTTGGTTGTGGATTTCTTCTAATCTGAGTTTTGGGGGGGTTATTTTTAGAACTTAATTACTTACCTAATGCAGACCGGATAGAAGTCTTGTTTGTTATTTTAATTTTCATGTGTCTTTTGGAATGAAATACTACCTTACTTGTTTTAACTTGACTGATGAAGTGGCAGACACCCACAGATCTACCCTTACCACGCAGCGTTCGCGTATCTTAGAATCATGAATTGTTTTGGGTGGAAAAGGCCTTCAGGATCATCAACCTAAGAGCACCAAGGCCATTAAACAGTGTTCCCAAATGCCATGTCCCCATGGTTCTTGAACAGTGACTCCACCACCTCCCTGAGCAGAACACCTTGAAACAAGTAGGATGCAAGAACCTCAGTCTTTTCTCTTGCTCTCTCTGTTAAAGCTCCACTTCCTGGCTTTCTGATGCCATCTAGAAGTAAAAATCAAACCCAGAAGAGTCTGTGGTCAGACTCAGTGGTGCCCAGTGGCAGGACAAGGGGCGATGGGCACAAACTGGAACCCAGGAGGTTCCAGCTGAACATGGGAAAAATTTCTTTGCTGTGAGAGTGCCAGAGCCCTCGCACGAGCTGCCTGGAGAGGTTTTGGAGTCTTCTTTTCTGGAGGGGTTTCAGACTCTCCTGGAGAGGCCCTGCAGGTTCCTTTCCATCCCATCCAGAGTATACCAGATCTTGAATGCAGGTGCTGGCCAGTCAAGCTCACTTCCTGACATACATCACATCACCATAATGTGTGGTGTTTTCCATCCCAAAGATAAGCAGTCTTTCTTCACTTACTGAGGTTTGCTGGGCTTAGTTTTGCTCAGAAGCTATTCATTTGTTAAAGCAAAACCCAGCCAATGTTTATAATGCTTAAAATCATATTCAGTTGTTTTAGAATAATTTTGACAGTAAATTTTCAGGCAGCATTGGACAAGCAAAGCTTTGAATGAACCACTTGGTGTTTTTTATGTAAGTAAAAGAAAATAATCCTTTTACTGCTGCAAAAGATGCATGACAAAAAAACCCTGAAGAAATATTTTCTCTTCTTGAGTGGTGGTGAACAAATAAACTGTAATTTCGCACGAACATTTCTGGTTTGAATTCTCACAGAAACAAAGTGAGAACGCATTCAAGCTTCTCACTGTCCCAGCTTGACAGGAACTCTTGAGTGCCTCCTCTTCCCTTGCCTCTGGCTTGAAAGCTTCCCAATGAAAGGAGTGCCTTCAAAAATGACATTGGCAGTAAAGGGCAGCAGGAGAGAAGAGGAAATTGGAGTGACAGTAAGAACAGGGATGTGCTTCAGGACTGATTGACAGCAGACTATCCTCTGGCTGTCCTATTGGCAGTTCTCAGAAACACAACTGTTAGGGGCAGGTTTTTATCGGTGAGAAAAAGCCTCTAAGAGAGAAATGGAATGGAAGGAGTGGATTGATGCAGAAAAATGAGATGGAAATAGGTTTATTTGAGGAGCAGGAGTTGATACTGGATAAACGCCTTGTGAAAGTCACTAGTAACAGAGCAAGAGGAAATGGCCTTAAATTGTGCCAGGTGAGGCTTAGGTTGAATGTTAGGAACAATTTCTTTCCTGCTAGAGTGGTCAGGCACTGGCACAGGCTGCCCAGGGAGGTGGTGGTGTCCCCGTCCCTGGAGGTGTTCAGGAAGCTTGTAGATGTGGTGCTTCAGGATGCAGTTCTGTGGCCATGGTGTCTGGGTTAGGGTTGGACTCAAAGATCTTGAAGGTCTCTTCCAACCTTAATGCTTCTATGATTTTGTGAAAAAAGCAGTAAAGTTCTCTGGGTGAGCCACAAGCAATGCTTTTAGTCTTCACTTGTGAAAATTGTTTGGCAGTCAGTGAGATGATGCTGCCCATCTTCCCTTCCCTGGTCCTCACCTGAGAGCATCTCAACCATGGGAGCTGCACCGCCTCGGCCACAGAGCAGGAGAGGGGGGAGCAGAATAATGCTGCTGTGGAGCTGGGCATCATCCACATCCGAAGCACTTTCCCTGTGTCAGTGCAGCAGTATTTGGGGTTTGGAACAAAGTGGATGTGGGAAGGCTCAGGGACAGGAGGTTGGTTGTTTCTGTGGGTGAAGGGTATTGTGATGGTGGTGTCTGTACTACGTGGGCCGTGACCAGTTGTGCCAAACCCAGTCTCTGCCCAGAGGAATTCATGGTCTAGGGCAACAGATGGCTTGGGACAGCCTGGAGATGTGAACAGACTGGGAAGCACTTCTGGTCAGAAGGGTGGAAGTTTCTCAGTGCGCCAGCACCTTTTACAGTACCAAACCTTTTACAGGAATGGCTTTTAGAATCTCTTCTTTGGTGTCGTCTCTTATTTCTGCAGTGACCTAGTTCTCTGAAACTGCTTAGCTTGGACCATATGTTCAGGCCAGAGCACTTTGCACAGGGCTGTTTCTCCATAAATCAGTATCTGTACTCGGAGCGCTAAACCAAGACCACCTTTGTAAGAGGATAAAGATCGAACAGAACAAAGTTCCTCTAAGCTCATATTTTTCTTACTTCTCTAGAAAATGTCCTCGTGTAGCTGTAGCCAGGAGTACCTGTCACACTTTGGGTTTAACCTGAATTATTTTTCTACTCTCAGAGAGTCTGGGAATTGCTGATACATCTGAGTGGTTTTATTTTTTTAAAATGTTTTGTTGTTTTTTTTCTCTGCTGCCTTGCTTCGCTTGTTTAGTTGCAGAGGCAGGAGCCACAACTTTCCGAAATTTATGTCCCATTGCCTTTCCCATTGAGTGCATCAGTCTCTTAGTATTGTCTCTGTTGGAAGAGAACTTTTAAGATCATTGAGTCCAACCACTGACCAGCACTGCTAGGTCACCACCAAGCCATGTCACTCAGCACCACATCTCCACAGCTTTTTGATGCCTCCAGGAGTGGGGACCCCAGCACTACCTTGAGCAGCATGGGCCAGGCCTTGTCAACCCTTGTGGGGAAGACATCTCCTAATGTCCAACCTGAACCTCTTCTTGAGAGGTAGCTTGAGGCTGTTTCCCCTTGTCCTGTTTCTTGTTCCTTGTGAGAAGAGACCAACATCTACCTGGCTCCAGCTTCTTTTCAGGGAGTTGTGGAGAGCTGGAAGCTCTCCCCTTAGTCTGCTTTTCTCCAGGCTAAACACCAGTTCCCTGAGACAGTCTTTACAGGTGTTTTGCTCTAGACCCTTCCGTAGCTGGGACATCTCAAGGGTTTGGAAGCCCTCTCCTCCCCCTAGCACAGAAGCAGGAGCTCAAGTACTCCCTTTTGCTCAGAGTTTCCATCATCAGCCTGACCTGTCACCCAGGTCATGTTCCTGAATGGGTTGGGCTGATCATTTCAGTTTTCACACAGACCAAAATAAATCCCATGAGCATATCCCTTTTCCCACACGAGTTTTGCTGCTAAAATGATCCAGCCTATAAAAAGCTCTCAGCAAAACAAATTTAAGCTCTGCTTAGTTCAGACTCAGACTCTATGTTTTAGATGTTGCTCTTGGCCTGCTCTGCACAGAGGGTAAGAAAGTGGGATCAGAGTGGTGAGGTTTAGGTGTTGGAAGGGAATGGAATTCCCACCACAGGCTCCAGGCAAGCCACAGGGGCAGAGCCTGAGAGAGGCCACAGTGTGGACAACCTCAACCTCTAGTCTGGAGGTGGTGTTAAGAAGGGTACTTGCAGCTCCTGAGCTTTGAGAAGCGCACGGCTGTATTGGCAGCGTCCTGTTGGAGCATGGTGGTAAAGAAAATAAACGTTCCTCTTAGGGAAGAGAGTAAGAAGAAAGAACAACCCTTAAAAATAATGTTTCTTTCTTTCTGCATATTGGGTGACTTCATTTTCTTCATGTCTTAGGAAGGGTTTGTTTTATTGTAGTTTGAGTTTTCCATTTGGATTATTTTTAACCATCACTACAAACTAGACAAGGAAAGAGTCAGCTAGAATCACAGATTTTGGTTAGTTAGATGAAGGTATCTGTCCTCACTGGTATGAATAGATCGTTATGTGTTAGATGACCAAATCTTATCCAGAGACAGTGCATTATCTTACCAGTTTCCTTTGTTCTTTTATTATTTTCAGATAAACAAGGAACCAGTAAATCTTTCTTCTTCTCATCCTTCAGAGTGTCGAAATGTCTGCTTTGACTCAGGCAGCTTTAGCAGAGTGCTGTTCCCCAGCAATAGGCAGAGATGGTACCAAGTCCCTCAGTAAATTCTGTCTGTACCTTCTTTGAGGTGTTGATAATTCAGAATATGAAGTGCCTTGCTTGGTTACTTGTATTGCTGAACTTTGATAGTTAGGGTGAGCTAAAATCATAGAATGGGTTGAAAGTGACCTTCAGGATCATCTACTTTTCAACCCTGCCAGGGGCTCCCACTAGAACAGATTGCTCAAGGCAGTTGCTGAAGGCCTTGAGCACCTCAGGGGAGGGGGCATGCAGAGCCTCCCTGGATAACCTATTTCAGTGTCTTGCCACCCTCACTGTAAAGAATTTCTTTCTAATGTACAGCCTAAATCTCCCCTCCTCCAGCCTCAATCCATTCCCCCTCATCCTGTCACTACAAGCCCTTGTAAAAAGTCCCTCCCCAGCTTTCTTGTAGGGCCCCTTCAGGTACCAAAAGAAGTATTCGAGCAGAAGAGTTAATTCCCTTATTCCAGATCATTTTAATCAAAGACGCTGGGCTCATTCTTTAAAAGAAAAGGTTTTTTTTTTACTTCTTTCCCCTCCAGAGTCAAAAGGTCTCTCAAGGAGCTAGCTGGGCTCCATCCTGGCTCGTGCCACCAGCAGAATTTTAATTGACTTGAGGCTGCAGAGCCTCTTCTTCGTGGGGCAGACGCCTGAGCCAGAATACAGATTGACTCAGAAAATCGTGGGCTGCATTGAAGGGCTGGAAAGTTAAGAGTATGTCTTTGTGTCAAATAAACCCATTCACTTGCTGCTGTTGTTTCTGCAGAGTGCTGAAGGGTCTTCATGGTGGTTCTTTTTGATGGAGGAGCTACTTGTCAGGGAACTGCAGTGTGTGTTGCACAGAGCATTAAACTTTGATTCTTGTGTGGGGTGAGAACCATGAGGTCTGCAGCTCAGTAAATGCAATGATAAAGAAGAGGACTTTAAGAAGCTCTTTTATAATGAGCAATTATGTTCAGTAGTTCCTTTTTTTTTTTTCCTCACTGACTGTGCTCTGCTTTTGAAGATTAATTAGTTAATGATTTGCCTATACTTTGAAGATGGAAAGTGGTATCTAGAAGTGCTAAGTGTTATCATACCACATTCCCTTTGAAGTTTTATAAACTCCAGCACATAGGGCTTGCTTTCTGAAAATCCTTTTTGCCATGTGAGAGATTTATAATTGGAGAGAATGATTCTCTCAAATACTCTCATGCTAATGCTTCCCAACATTTTTTTGCCTGCAGCAGAATTTGGGGTTCCATGGTGCTGCATTGCAAGGGTTCAGAGCGGCTTGGCAATACCAGCTCATGGGCAGCTCCCAGCTGGCTATTTCTGTCTGGCATTAAGGGAGACCACTGAGATTTTTGTGTTTGTAAGAACTGGACTCTTGGCTTCCTCCAAGCAATGTCATATCAAGGCTGGGCCTTTGTTTAGTGATGATGCTCATTTCAGAAAAGCAGAGTCACTGCATGTGCCAAGTCATACAAATTGCTTTGGAATTTTGTAGAATCACAGAATGGTTTGGGTTGGAAGGGACCTTGAAGCTCATCTACTTCTAGCCCCTTGCTATGGACAGGAACACCTCCCACTAGGACCAGGTTGCTCAAGGCCCCATCCAGCCTGACTTTGAACACTTCCAGACTTGGAGCCTCCACAGCTCTGGGCAACCCATTCCAGTGCCTCACCACACTCATGGGGAAGAGTTTCTTCCTAATGTATGATCTGAATTCAGCTTCCTGCAGTTCGTAGCCATCATCCCTTGTCCTGTTACTCCATGCCTTTGTCAAAAGTCCCTCCCCAGCTCTCCTGTAGACCCTTCAGGAGATGTCTCCCTGGAGCCTTTTCTTCTGCAGGCAGAACAACCTCAAGTCTCTCAACCTGGTCTCACAGCAGAGGGATTCCAGCCCTCCTAGTGTTGCTGTGGCCTCCTCAGGTCCTACTCCAACAGGTCTATGTCTCTGCAGTGCTGAGGACACCAGAGCTGGGGTCTCAGCAGAGCAGAGTTAGAGGGGCAGAATCCCACCCCTCCATCTACTGGCCACACTGCTGAAGACCAGCCCAGGATGCTGTTGGTTTTCTAACTGGTATCTGAACAGGGAGTTGGGGGCCTTCTTACACTTGCAAAAACCACTTGAATGTGAAAAAAGGAAATTGTTTTGAGTTAAAATGAGAACCACAAGTCAAGCATATGGAGCTTAGAAAATGAGTAACAAAGATCTCTGCTGGGGCTGCCCAGGGGGCTAATTTTGATGGATTTAGCCTTTACCTATTAGGCCAGGCAGGCAGCTGATATTTTTTTGTTGGAGTCTCTTGACTGTGTGAGACATCCACAGGCTGGCTTTGCTGGAAGGCAGAGGTGAGGATAAAGCACAGGCAACCAAGGGAGTGGAAAGTTTGGAGTAAGCAAGGCTGGGCTAAAATCAAGCATCTGCAGGGTGTCCTGGCAGGGACCAAGAAATGAGGAAATATCTGCAGGGCATTCTTACAGCTTTAGTGGATGGAAAATAAGTGTACTGGAAGACAAGAAGTGTGTATTTTTTCTACTGTGGCTTATCTGCTGGGAGAATGTCTGCTGTGGCCAAAGAAAAACTGGGGGGGGGGGGAAGCAGTTATGATAAAATTGGTAGTCTCTGGGGAGGTGTTACTGAGGTCATGTACTAGCAGAAGTAAAACAGGAGCAGAACTCTCCAGAAAGGAGGAAAAGCAGAGAAAGGCACCAGGGAGGCTGTAAGGAGTTTGTTTGAGGTTCATACCCAGGCGGGTCACCTGATCATAGGAGGAGATCAGGTTGGAGAAGCAGGATCTGCCCTTCCTAAATCCATGTTGGCTGGACCTGAGCCCTTGGGCATCCCTCAGGTGTGCAGTTATTGCCCCCAAGATAATCTGCTCCATCATTTTCCCTGGCACTGAGGTCA
>VWZE01002135.1:52534-76779 GCA_013396675.1 Eubucco bourcierii | reverse complement strand
TAACAGACTCCAACCAGGATGTCAGATTTGTTAGGCCTCCCTCTGATTTTAATCCACAGGCTCTTAATCCCTTCATCCTCCACCTCAAGCTCTGTGGCAAGGAGTGACTCCCTTATATACAGAGCCACCCCTCCTCCTCTTCTCCCTCACCTGTCTCTTCTGAAGAGCCTGTATCCCTTCAGTGTAGCACTCCAATCATGCTTGGTATCCCACCAGGTTTCTGAAATGGCAACTATATCATAGTCACCCTGGTGGGCCAGGACTTGCAGCTCTTCTTGCTTGTTACCCAAGCTGCGTGCATTGGTGTACATGCACTTCAGCTGGGCTCTCGAGTCCTCAACTGACCCTAGTTTTTGTCCCACTCTCTCCTTTCCAGAGAGACTGATTGCCTCACCCACCCCCTTCACACCTAGTTTAAAGCCCTCCTAATGAGCCCTGCCAACTCTAGTACTAGGACTCTCTTGCCTCTGCCTGAATGAATAACCAGCAAATGGAAGAGTAATTTGCTCATCTGCTGCATTACCCCCATCACATGATAGAGCTCCAAGGTCTTCCTCTGGCACCTTGACAGTCAGGAGTACCCTGCACACTGCAAATGCTCTGCTGCACGGTGCTGCTGTGCCTGGCCCTTGGAGACCTGATCACTGCCTTTTCCTGAGTGGATTTTTGGTTTTCCTTGCAGTGGGTGGACAGTGTCGGTTGTCATGTTGGAATCATTTTGGTTCAAAGAGACTGATTTTGGTTCATCATGTCCAAACCATTAACCCAGCCCTGCCAAGTCACCAGTAAACCATGTCCCTCAGCACCACATCTCCATGGCTTTCAAATCCCTCCTGGGATGGGGACTCCACCACTGCCCTGGGCAGCCTGGGACAGGACTTGACAATCCTTGTGGGGAAGAAATTGTTCCTCATGACCAACCTAAACCTCCCCCCAGCAACTCGAGGCCGTTTCCTCTATTCCAGTCACTTCTTCATTGGGAGACCAACTCCCACCCCACTCCAACCTTTCAGGGAGCTGTAGAGAGCCAGAAGGTCTCCCTTCAGCCTCCTTTTCTCCGGGCTGCACAACCCCAGTCCCATCAGCTGCTCCTTTCCAGGCTTGTTCTTCATACCCTTCCCCAGCCTTGTTACACATCTCTGGACTTTCTCCAGCACTTCAATGTCCTTCTTGTGGTGAGAGATGCAGAACTGACCCCAGTATTCAAGGTGTGGCCTCACCAGTGCCAAGTACAGAGACACAAAGAGAGGAATTTTGGGTGCCCCTAGCTATAGCAGCTCTGTGTGGCTTAGGTTTAGTTTGGGTTTAGTTAGACCTAGTTTTTGCCTAATACTTTTCCTGATGCCTTAATGTTAGGACATTTGGGGTTGCTTTTTGTCCCTGCTATGCAGAACCCATTGTCACCAAGAAAACCCTGCTAGGTACATACCATCATCCAAACCATTTAAGACAAATGTGGGGAGAGTTTGAGTGCAGCAAACAGTATTGGTGGACTTGTTTGACATACTTTGCTTTCTTTGGAAATGGGAACATTCATGGGAGAAAAGATTCCTGCTTAGAAGAGCATCCCCAGGCCCATATGGCCCCTGCAGGAGGGACAGAAAGAAACAAGGTTTGGCAGCTTTGTTGAACTTGAATTAGTATGTTTTTGGAGAAGGATGAGAAAGTGAGAGGCAGGAAAACCCTCATCAGCCATCTCAGGTCATCTTGTTTCTTTCTCCTTATGCTGAGGCAGCAAACCCTTCAGAGCCATGGTTGTGCAACGCTGTGTCTCTCTGCAGAGCCAAGTGCAGCCAGGACTTTCAGTGGCTCTTTGAGCCACTGCGCAAATAAGTTTGGTGAAATGGGGTTGGGAACCCCCAAAAGAATGTTCTATTTTTGTGGTAATTACACTGAGCTGAATGTGGAGAGAACATGGTGGCCACAGCTAGGCTGGGAAACTCGAGTAAATGCTAAACTGTTGAGGATGTTGAACTCTGCTGTCATCTGTGTGGGTATTTTGTTGCAGATTGTCTGGCTGAGGTTTGAAATGTGCCCTGCAGTGATTTCCAGCCTAAATACTTGGTGTATTTGATAATGAACAAGATCCAGGAGATGAAACTGGCCCATGTGTCCCAAGGGAAATGACAAAAGTAAATTGCTCAGCAAAAGGTGAAGCACTTTGAATCCTCTGTCACTTTGCCTGATTTTGTAATCGAAGAACACGAAAGGAAAATTGGCAAGGAAATGACGTTAATTTAAAGTGTATTTTAGGCTGATAAGATCCCATCCTCCTGGGGTGGGGACTCCACCACTGTCCTGGGCAGCCTGAGACAGGCATTGATAACCCTTTTGGGGAAGAAATTGTTCCTTATCTTCAACCTAAACGTTCCCTGGTGCAGCTTGAGGACATTTCCTCTTGTCCTATTGCTTGCTGGGGAGACCAACCCTCACCTGTCTCAGGGAGTTGTAGAGAGCTGGAAGGTCTCCTCTTAGCCTCTTTTTCTGCAGGCTGAACAACTCCAGTTCCTTTGGCTCACAAGACCTGTGCTCTAGACTGTTCACCAACTTTGGTGCCCTTTTCTGGATCCACTCCCAACACCTCAGCATCCTTCTTGTAGTGAGGAGCCCAGAACTGAACCCAGTGTTGAAGAGGCAGGCTGAACAGTGCTGAGTGGAGGGAGTTATCAGTACCATAGTGCTGTTGGCTATGCTGCTGCTGGTCCCAGCCAAGAATATTTGCACTTTGTAAACTCAGGAACTGCCACCACATACTAAACACAATCTGTTAAACCCAGTGTTAAGTTCCCACCAGTTTGCAGATCAGACCTGAAGCTCTGCCAGTCCTCAAACGGAGCTGCTTGTGTTTGGCTTTAGGACCCTGCTTATTCTTGACCGAGAGAGCTCTGGAGTAACCGTCCCACCAAGTCTCTAACTCTGCTTCCTTTGTTGTTCTCTCTCTCCAACCTTCAGTTCTTGCAGACAATCTGAAGTCCAACCCAGGAATTAAATGGCAGTATTTCAGCTCAGAAGAAGGCATCTTCACCGTATTCCCAGCCCATAAGTTCCGGTGCAAAGGCAACTATGAACACCGCAGCAGGTAGGATTCGTCTCCTTCCAGTGTCCTGGGCAAAGCACTCAAACTGGGTTCCTTAGGCCTTGATTTCATTTCAGGCCTTGGTTTCACTTCTTAAGCAACTTTGAAGTAAAATGAAATCACATCCAGGTTGCTCACCTCTCCCAAATCAAATAAACTGTATATAGCAGGACCTTGTGAATCATAGGGCAGTCCATAGGCAGAATTGGACATATTTGACCCCTACTTGACCCCTGTTAGCAAAGAAGCAAACAAGCATTCTATTGATTTGGCTTTGGGGAGGGGGGTGGAGGATGAGAGACTGGAAAGGGCATAGGTGGGAGCACTTTTTCCAGTCTCCACTGAGGGTTCATGGGGAACACCGTGGATAGTTTGGGAGCAGTAATAGTGGAAACTTTCCTTTCGTAGTAGGGAAAAGTCAATCAGATGGTGACAGGATTTTACTGCATAGGGGAATATTTTTATTCCAGGGGCTTGAGGCCAAGCAATTGCAGTGCAGTGTTTCTGTCAGTGCTGGGGCCCTGATAAAGAGTCGAGAGTGGAGTCTGATGTGGAAGTGGCTTGAGTGTCTCTGGTGCCACATTAGCTAATTGTCCCTGTTAATTAGTCTATGCAGAGGAAATATCGATCCATCCAGGTACCTTTCCATGTAGCCGAGTGCACAGAAGGGCTTCGGTTACCTGTCAGTGTTGAGGAATCAAATGTTGACAGATGATATTTTCTGTGTGTCATCAAAGCACGAAGTGTTTGGGCTCAATTAAGTGTTCTGTGGTCTTGGGAAGGTGTGGTCTGAAGCTGAGAGCTAGGAACACCCCACTCTTGGGCAGAGTTCTGTCACTGAACCGTTGCTGGGTTTATCTGCGTGACTTAGTCTGGGTTGCAGAGTCTGCACGGTTAAATAAAGGATATCTTTTGGCTAGTATTTACTTCAGAGGATGGTTCGGATGGATGAATTAGTTAATACTTCAGCTCTTTGAAGATCAAAAGCCATATTTAGGTTCCTAGGTATTAATACCAATGTGGGGCTGCAGGCTGGTTTACAGTTAAGATCTGATTTGTGCAAGTTTATTGCAGTGCCTTGTCTAAGGGCTTCTGCATTTCCTCCACTCTTAATAAGATTTCTCTGGCTGCTTTTGATATAATAAAATTTAGATCCCAAAACTTACACTGGACTCTAACTGCTTTTGGGTCTAGACTAGAGAGGGGGGATAATCCTCGTAGGATCATAGAATGGCAGGGGTTGGAAGGGACCTGAGAGATCATCCAGTTCCATCTCCTCTGCCATGGGCAGGGACCCTTCTGATAGCTCGGGTCACTCAAGGCTTCATCCAACCTGGCCTTGAACAGCTCCAGGGAAGGAGCATTCAGAACTTCCCTGCGCAAGCTATTCCAGTGTCTCACCACCCTTACAGCAAAGAATCTCTTCCTAATCTCCGGTCTAACTGTACCTTCCTCAAATTTCAGTCCATTAGATCCATTAAATCATTCAGTCCAACCCCCATGCCAAAGCTGAATCACCTAGAGCAGATTGCACAGGAGCGCACTTGCACGGGTCTCAAAGGCCTTGAGAAGGGAACTTCTCAGCCTCTCTGGGTTATTTGTTTTCCTGTCTCTCTTTATTTTAACTCTTCCTAATTTCTTCCACATTGAAACCTTGGTGTGAGAGCTTGTGGAATCTTTCACATGTGTCTCACAACACAGAGCTGGATCTTCACTCAAAACTGGTTTGTTTGTGTTAGCACAGACAGACACAGGACAGCACCAAGAGCCTGTGCTGGAGTTAGCTCAAACTGGCCATGGGGCTTGAAACTGTGCAGACACAGGGCACCAAGAGAAAATCCTTCTTGGCAGAAGCCTTTCCTTATTAAAATAAACCAAACAGCCTATGGTAATGCAGCCCTGCACGGTGGCACAGGTTTACACATGTCGCAGAGCAGCCAAACCCCACCAGTTCACTGGGTTTTACATGTGAGTGAGGCTCCCAGCACTCAGCGTTCATCGGGAGGCTTTTCTTAATCCAGAACTTGATGTCAGCTGCTGCAAACAGCGATCCTGACCACTGCTGCTGTGTCAGCAGCATTCTTTACTCCTAGCTGCAAGTGGTTGCTGTGTCGGAGGGTGAAGGATCTGGTACCTGATTTGGGTTAAATAATCAGGAGGAGAGGGGACGCAAGGACGGTCTCTCTATCTTCTCAACTGGCCTGCCTTAGCAGAAGCTTTCACGAAGGCAAAAATTTCTATTACAATTCATTGTTTCTTTCTGGTGTTTTTGATTCTTCACTGTTTTCACTTGTAAATGCTTGACTGGAAATGACAAGATGACTCATGACGCTGGTTTGGGGTTTGTTCTCCTCCAGGCCTGTCTACGTTTCCACAGTTCGACCACAGTCCAAGCACATTGTTGTCATTGTGGACCATGGGGCTTCGGTTACAGAGACACAACTTCAGATTGCCAGAGATGCTGCTCAGGTCATTCTGAGCTCTATAGATGAACACGACAAGGTAAAGTTTCTCCCAGCATGTTTTCATTGGTGTTAGCCATCCTCACTGTTCTCTGTTTTCATCCACAATGATGTTTTTAGCTTGTGGTCTGTGGACTCATGGGGATCTGTGGTCTACCTCTAATGGGCAAGGAAGACTTGGACTCAACATTTGGAAGCCTACTTGACTGCAAGGGAAACATCTGTGGATCTCTAGGCTAAAAATCCCAGAGTGAAAACCACTGATTTAAGGCAAAATCTTGTTTCTGGTTGACCTTTAAAGGCTCTTCATCTTGGCAGAGTCTTTAGGTGGTGGTCAGCAGTGTAACCAGGAATGGTATCAGTACCAAGATGCTGCAGCTCTGGTGAGACCTTACCTGCAGTACTGTCTCCAGCTCTGGGGCCCTTGTGAAAAGGAGGATGTGGACCTGCTGTAGTGGGTCTGGGGAGGGGCCACAAAGATCATCAGAAGTCTGGAGCACCTCTCTCTCCTATGAAGACAGGCTGAAAGGTATAAGGTAGTTCAGCCTGGAGAAGAGAGGCCTCCAGGGAGAACTTGCAGCAGCCCTCCAGCACAGCAAGGCTGGGGACTACAATTTACAGGAACATGTAGCAACAGGACAAGGGACAATGGTTTGAAACTGGAGCAGAGTAGATTTAGACTGGGTATTAGGAAGAAGCTCTTTACTGTGAGGATGGTAGAACTCTGGAACACATTGTCTGAGGAGACAGTGGAGACCCAATCCCTGGAGACATTCCAAATCAGGCATGATGTGGCCCAGGGCAGTCTGATCTAATTGGAGGTGTCCTTGCTGACTGCAGGGGGTTGGACAAAATAACCTTCAAGGGTTCCTTCCAACCCAATGCTATTTGTGAATTAAAAACTGTGCTTGGAGCCTGACAACTTGTGAAGTACTTGAGTTCTTTGGAAAAAGCGGAGTCAGAGCCAGAAGCTGCTAGACCGCCCCGGACGCTGTGCTGTGTTCCCAGAGAGAATACCTTATCTATGTTTTGGTTTCTTTTCCCAAAACAATCTCAGCAAGCCTATGAGTAAAATCATAGAATGGTAAGGTTGGAAGGGACCTCAAGGATCATCCAGTTCCACCCCCCTGCCATAGGCAGGGACACCTCCCACTAGCACAGGTTACTCAAGGCCTTGTCCAACCTGGCCTTGAATACCTCCAGGGAGGGAGCAGCCACAACCTCCCTGGGCAGCCTGTGCCAGTGCCTCACCACCTTCACTGTAAAGAACTTCCTCCTAACATCCAGTCTAAATCTCCCCTCTGCCAGTTTAAGCCCATTGCCCCTTGTGCTGTCATTGCAAGACCTTGTAAATAGTCCCTCCCCAGCCTTCCTGTAGCCCCCTTCAGATACTGGAAGGCTGCTCTAAGGTCTCCTGGAAGCCTTCTCTTCTCCAGGCTGAAGAGCCCCAACTCTCTCAGCCTGCCCTCACAGCAGAGCTGCTGCAGCCCTCTGATCATCCTTGTGGCCCTCCTCTGGACTCGCTCCAACACTTCCATGTCCTTCCTGTGCTGGGGGCTCCAGAACTGCACACAGTAAAATAGACATCACCGTGTTTTCCTTTCACAGCCTATAGTGTAATTTTCTCTATTAAAATATTCCAG
Organism: Eubucco bourcierii; assembly: GCA_013396675.1. Taxonomy (NCBI): domain Eukaryota; kingdom Metazoa; phylum Chordata; class Aves; order Piciformes; family Ramphastidae; genus Eubucco; species Eubucco bourcierii. The sequence goes on along the minus strand of VWZE01002135.1, from coordinate 69,598 downwards.
TTATCCTCAAACCAGCACAATCTGTCCATGCCAGGAGCTGCCAGCTCTGCCAGGAGCTTGTTGTCGCAGACAGTGTCAAAGGCTTTGCTGCTGTCCAGTTAGAGTCCATCCACAGCCTGCCCTACACTCACTAGAAGGGGAACCTGATCATAAAAGGAGATGAGGTTAGTCAGGCAGGACCTGCCCTTCCTAAAGCCATGCTGGCTGGGCCTGATCTCTTGACCATTCTGTAGGTGCTGTGTGATGGCACTCAGGATGATCTGTTCCATAACCTTGCCTGGCACTGAGGTCAGTCTGACAGGTCTGGAATTTCCTGGTTCCTCCTTCCAGCCCTTCTTGTAGACAGGCACAGCATTGGCAGCGTCAAGTCTTCAGGAACCTCTGCAGTGAGCCAGGACTGCTGATAAATGATGGAGAACAGCTTGGGCAGCTCATCTCTGCAGCTCTCTAAACACCCTAGGGTGCCTCCCATGGACTTGTGAGGATCCAGGTGGCTCAGCAGGTCCCTTACTGCTTACTCCTGGGTTACAGGGGGACCGTACTGGCCCCTGGAACCTCTGCCAGTTCAGGAGGCCACTTGTCCTGGAGACAGCCTGTGCCACTCTTGAAGAGTGAGGCAAAGAAGGTGTTAAGTACCTCTACCTTTTCCTCATCTTTCATTATTCTGTTCCCCTCCACATCCAATAAGCAGTGGAGGTTCTCTTTGCCCCTTCTTTTGCTGTTAATATATTCATAGAAGCATTTTTTATTCTCCTTTACAGCAGTGCCCAGGCTAAGTTCTAAATGGGCTTTGACCTCTCTCATTTTTTGCCTACCAGACCTAGCACCATCCTTAAACTCTTCCTGGGACACCTCCCCTTTTTTCCAAAGGTGATACCCCCTCTTTTTTCCCTTAATCCCTTCAGCAGCTCCTTGGCCACCCAGCCTGGCTGTCTCCCTTGCCAGCTCACCCTCTGGCACGTTGGTACAGCCTGGTCCTACCGCTTCAGCAGCTCTTCCTTGCAGCAGGCCCAGCCTGCCTGCACCCCTTGGGTTTTAAGCGCTCTTTCCCAGGGAACTTTCCCAGTTAGTCCCTTAAATAAGCTGAAGTCTGCCCTACAGAAGTCCAGTGTGGAGGTTTTGTTGCTACCCCTTCTGGTACCACCCTGCACTGCAAACTCTCAAATTGCATGGGCGCTGGAGCCCAGGCAGCCTCTGACCACCACATCTCCCCCCAGCCCTTCTCTGTGTGTGGGCAGCAGGTCAAGCAGGGCTGCACCCCTGGTAGGCTCACATAACAGCTGAGATAAGCAGCTCTCCTCCATACACTCTGGAACCTTCTAGTCTGCCTCTTCTCTGCAGTGTTAGAGCCCCAGCAGATGCCTGGCAGGCTAAAGTCATCAGGGCAGGTGAGCTTGAGGCGACCTCCAGCTCCTTAAAGAATAATCAGTCAACCTCTTCTTACTGGTTGGGTGGTCTGTAACAGACTCCAGCCAGGATGTCAGCCTTGTTGGTCTGCCCCCCTAATTAACTCACCCACAAGGACTCAACCTGATCATCCTGCATCTCTACTTCCATGATATCCAGAGCCTGCCTAATACACAAGAACCCTCCTGCAGCCCTTCTCCCTCACCTGGCCCTGCTGAAGAGTCTGCAGCCACTGATCACAGCGCTCCAGTGGTGTCAGTCACCCCACCATGGTTCTGTGATGGCCACAACATCAGCGTTTGCCTCTTGTACCAGGGCTTCCAGCTCCTCTTCTTTCTGCTTGGGTTTTAGTTTTGGGTTGGGTTGGGGTTTTTTTGTTTTTTTCTTAATAGGAGGAAGGAAGTTTCAGTCAAATCAAGTCAAAGAACAAGTGATTATAATCTTTGCCTTAAGTCTTCTCATTAGTAATCCAGGGAAAAACATTTCTGTGCTTTTAAGAGTGTGTTAAAACTGGAAAATAATAGCTCAGCAGAATTAATAGCACTTAAATGTCAGTGTCAAAATTATTTGTCTTAATATAGGCTCAGAATGAAGAAAATAGATTTAAGACATTTATTAGTTGGTAGCTCAGCAGTTAGGAAACCTGTTGTACAGGTATAGAGCTGCTGCTTAATTCTGTGACTGTCTTGCATCAGTCAAAATTGGGAATAAATTATGCCACTCATTTAATAAGGCTGGTCTGCTCTGTGTCTATTAATGTACCACTGCATGCCTTAGCTTATTGATAGGATCCAAACCACTGAGGAATTTGCCCTGCTTTGAACAAAACATTAAAGCAACACAAAGCACGGTTTAAAAAAAAGTTCTTAGAGGGTTTGTTGTTCTGTTTTCATTTTTCAATATGCACTCTGTTTTTCTGTAGTCACTCAGGGCTTTCCTAAACATATTCTCTGCTGATTCTGGTTTTAGTTCTCTCCAGTTCACTCAGCCTTCCGCCCAGAAGAGTATTAACTATTATGTATGAGCAGAGTGAAGCTGACTTGGTCTGAGAAACAGAGGCTGAAGTCTCTCTTGCAATCACCATAAGTCTAATCCTTTTCAAATTTGATGGATTTATGCCCGGAGCATTTTTCTTTTAACAATTGCATTTTAAACCCAGGGAATCTCTTCAGCTGGCTTATCATTGTGCTTTCTGTATCGGTGCATAAGGAATTCTGAGTGGGAAGGTAATCCAATAGAGTGTTTTCTCTTTCAAGATCTCTGTGTTAACCGTGGCAGACACAGTCAGAACCTGCTCGCTGGATCAGTGCTATAAGACTTTCCTGTCTCCTGCCACTAGTGAGACAAAAAGGAAGATGTCCACCTTCGTTAGCAGTATAAAGTCATCTGACAGCTCCACGCAGCACGCAGTGGGATTCCAGAAGGCTTTCCAGCTGATCCGCAGCACCAACAATGGCACCAGGCTCCAAGGAAGTAAGTCCCTGCTTCAGCAGGCCACATCACTCCCCAGGCCTGCAAATGTCTGCTTGTTGCAGCTTCTCGCTGACAGAGGCCAAGGGAGTGGAATGTTTTGAGTATTAAAAGAAAAAAAAAAAGAGAGAGAGGGTTGGAAGAGGCACATGTTTGGGTGAAGTGGCACTTAGGCATCTGGAGTTCCACAAAGATCTCAGAGGGTTGGAGCACCTCTCCTGCGAGGACAGGCTGAAAGAGTTGGGGCTGTTCAGTCTGGAGAAGAGAAAGCTCTGGGGAGACCTTAGACCTGTGTTTCAGTATCTGAAGGGGTCCTACAGGAAGGCTGGGGAGAGACTGTTTAGAAGGGCTTGTAGTGAGAAGATGAAGGGCAACAGTTTGAAACTGGAGCCGGGCAGATTTAGTTTGGACATCAGGAGGAAGTTCTTCACAATGAGAGTGGTGAAAGACTGGAACAGATTGTCCAGAGATGTGGTTGAGGCCTCATCCCTGGAAATATTCAAGGTCAGACTTGATGTGGTCCTGAGCATCCTGCTCTAGCTGGAGATGTCCCTGCTAACTGTGTGGGGGCTGGACAAGATGACCTTTGAGGGTCCCTTCCAGGCTGATGCAATCTGTGAAGCTGTGACTCTGCACAAGTAGCCATTGAATGTGGCCATTTCCTTTCAATTTATTTCACTTGCTGACTTCCTTTTGAATTACTAAGTGCACCTGTGGGACTAAGTTGTCCAACTGCTGAATTATTTCCCAAATATGTGTGTGTGTGTGTGTGTGGTCCTTTGAATGAAAAGTGCTGTTGCTGCAGGTCCCTTGGCATAAAGCTAACACCTGTGTGTGCCTCACTGGAATCCTACAGAGGTGTCCTTTGCTTCTCAGAGAAAGGGGGTTTGGAGAATACCAGTCATGGGGGACATTTTATGGAATATGAGGTTAGCCTGGCTAAATTTTCCTTCTTCTAGGAATATCCTCCTGAATTGTGGTCTGTCCTGGGCTTCCTTCTTCCCATCCCAAGGTTGGGGTTTTCTTGTATGTTTTTGTAATGAGGATGTGGTGATGTAGAAGAGAGGGATGTGAAATTGAGTGGCACGTGTGCTTGTCAGCAGGCTGTGCAAAGCCAGTTCCTGAAGCCATGCTCTTGAGTGCTTGTTGGAGTTAAGTAAGACTGGAGAAACCAGTTTGGTCTCTCTAGCTTTAGATCCCATAACTTGGTTCTGGGCCTGCTCCAATTGAGAACAAATTTAAGGCCAGGCTGGATGAGGCTGTGGGCAGCCTGATCTAGGGTAGAGTGTCCCTGCCCATGGCAGGGGGTTTGGAACTGGATGACCCTTGTTGTCCCTTCCAGCCCTGACTGATTCTGATTCTATGAATGGCAGGGGTTGGAAGGTACCTCTGCAGATCATCCATCCAACCCCTTGCTAAAGCAGAGGTACCCACAGCAGCTTGCCCTGCAGCACAATGGCCACCTGGATTTGGAAACTCTCCAGAGAAGACCTCAAAATCTCTCTGGGCAGCTACTCCAGTACCCTGACATCAAAGAAGTTTCTCCTCCTGTTAGAACCAGGATAGAGAGTTAGTTTTAAACTACTACAAGATGGAACCTCTTGGGTTCCACTTTGTGCCTGATACCCCTTGTCCTGTCCCTGGGCACCACTGAGAAGAGTCTGGCCCCATCCTCTTGCCCCCTGCCTCCAGGTTCTTTATCTCTTGCTGAGCATTGATTAGATCTCCTCTGCGGCTGCCCTTCTGCAGGCTCTCAGCCCCAGGGCTCTCAGCCTTTGCTCCTCACAGAGCTGCTCCTGGCCTCTCAGCATCTTTGTAGCCTTCACTGAACTCTCTTGAACTGGGGAGCCCAGAACTGGGCCTAGTACTCCAGGAGTGGCTTTACTAGGGCAGAGCAGAGGTAGAGGAGAACCTCCTTCAGCCTGCTTAATGCACTCCACGAGGGGACATTGCTGGCTCATGGCTAATTTGTACACCAGGACTCCCAGGTCCTTCTCCACAGAACTGTTTCTAGCAGATCAGCCTCTACATTCTCCTACATATCTTTCCTGTTTGGTACTGTTTGTGTGTTAGGATTAGAAGGCTTTGGCACATTCAACATTAGTGTGCAGATATTTTTTCCTATGTTTTGTAACGACTATTTTGGGGCACAATTACAGAGAGTTAAAAGAAAAGGCAAAAGTGCTGTGGATGTAGGTTTTCTTCAGGAGGGAAAAGTCCTAATGCATATAGAGCAAATTTCAGAATTCATGGGATGAAGCACAATAGGTTTGAGAGGAGGATGTTTATAAAACAAGTCCCATTTTAAAAAAGAAAAATAAACATATTTAAAAAAACACAAAATCATTCATTTCGCTGTTAATTCTCTGACATCCTCTTCCTGGAGAACAATGTATGGGTGTGTCAGGGAAGCTGTTGAGATACAGCTTCACTCCTGAAGTCACACTGGGAAAGTTAGAAGGGAACTATGGTATGAGGTGGAAGAACTGTGCCACTGAACACGTCTGAAGTCCCTGCCTTATGCTGGTCCTTACTGCAGTCCTGCTCAGCAGACCTGCAGCCCAAAGCTCTGCCACTGAGTACCAGCATCCCCAGAAACCTCTAGGTGAAGAGCTGGAATAAGATTGCAGTGTTATATACATTTACTTCATAGAATCATAGAGTCCTTTGGCTTAGAAGAGTGCTTTAAGATCATCAAGTGCAAGGATTACCCCAGCAGGACCAGGTCACCCCTAAACCGTGTCCCTCTGTACCGCATCTACACAACTTTGAAGCCCCTCTGGAGTTAGGGAGACCACCACTGCCCTAGGCAACCTGGGCCAGGTCTTGGCAACCTTTCCATTAACCATGGCAGACTGAACACAAGGTCTTCTGACAGGTCTTGGAAGTTCAGTGTATCGAACAGAGCAGGTTGATCAGCTGCTGAGCAGTAAGATGCCCTGCTGAGCAGGAGATCAGGTGTCCCTCGTTCAGTTAGCACTATCTTATGTACTTCTGCTAGCAAAGTTCTGAGATGGCAAGATCATGTCCCTCTGTGGTGTACAACAGCTGTGCCAGAGCCTAGGAAACACATCAAGCTACAGCCAAAGCTGTATCAATACCAGGGTGTTCGTTTTTGTTGTTTTTTCTTTACCCCTACTTTTAGCTTCTTAAAATCAAAGGCAGAATTTCCCCCCAGATTAATAGCATCTCTTGCCTCACACAATTCTGACTCTTTTCAAGTCGTGATGAGAAAATGTACAAACCAAAGCATTCATACTTAGTTTAAAAAAAAACAACCCACAGCAAAGAATCCCAGATGACACACAAAGGTGGTGTGTAACCAGCTAACCTGTGCTCCATTTGGTGTGCTGGGATATGATCCCTGCAGGTGACTTCAGACGTACAATACTGCTAATGCTGAGAGAGAAGCTTAGGGGAAACAAGCCACAGTGCTTCTGGGTGATTGTAGGCAGCAAATCAAGCAGATGTTTGTTAGATGCTGTGAATGAAATTAATAATGAAGGATGTAACTGATGAGACTGTGAATCTCACAGGTGAAGCCGTTGGCAATATGTGGTTGTAAGCAGGGCTCTGGCCACCTGAATTTACAGAATCACAGAAATAACTGAGATTGGAAAAGACCATGAAGATTGTCATTTCCCATTTACTGCCTTAATGTAATGCACTTTCTTCTCTCTCTCTAATTTGAGATACCGATATGGTCATAATTTATCTCTCGGCTGGGATCACATCAAAGGATTCCTCAGAAGAAGATAAAAAAGCCACTCTCAGTGTCATCAATGAAGAAAACAGTTTCCTCAACAACTCAGTAATGATCCTTACTTACGCCCTCATGAATGGTAAGAGACGGTTTTGCGTTTCCACTGGGTTAAAAATTCACTTTCCTTGTACAGCTAGCTTCTTGAGCTCATCCAAATGTAATTCCACACCTTAATGGTTGCAATTTGTTAGTGGATTTTGGCTTGTGTAATCCAGTTGTTAGTTCTTCAGGATATAAAACTGTGTACCACTGTATGGTTATGTCATGACATCAGAGTGGTAGGGGTTGGAAGGGATAACATTGAGTCCAACCCCCCTGCTAGAGCAGGGTCACAAAGGGCAGGTCACGCAGGAACACGTCTGGGTGGGTTTGGAATCTCTCCAGAGAAGCAGACTCCATAAATTCTCTGGGCAGCCAACTTCCACCAGGACATAGATCTCAAGGTGTTGCTGCCAGTAATGCAAACACCAGAAGAAGGTGTTTTGTAGTGCAACTGCTCAGGATATGAACTCTTGCTGGTCACCATCTTGCACTAAATGTGGTAACTGTTGCCACTGTAAACCTTCTGGCACCCATTTTTGTGGCACAGCAGAACAGGAGTACTCTTGGCTTCTGTTTCAGTTGTTAGCTGTGGCTGTAGCATCAAATGTAATCTGAAAGGCTCTGATAGCTTAGGATCTAGCTTAACAGTGAAGTTAAATGCGAAGATCATACTCACAGTAGCTGTAAAGGTTGGAAAAACCCTTTAAGATTGTTGAGTCCAATCATCAACCCAGCACCACTATGCCTACTAAACTGTGTCCCCGAGTGCCATGTCCACACCTCTCTTGGCGTCACCTCCAGGGATGGTGACTCCACCACCTGCCTGTTAAGCTTGTTCCAATGCCTGATCACTCTTGCAGGGCAGATGCCTTTCCTGATACTTTGTGGAACATCAGTTTTGCATCCTGTACTTCTTCAGTAAGAAGATTGTGTGTTGTGTCACTGAAAACTACATGCTCCAGCCAAGAGAACTAAAGCTTATCCTAATGTATTGTTTGGCTGCACATTTAAGTACTTGTTTGAGACCTAATATGTCCAAAAGTCTTTGGTTTGCCTGCAGGAACTGAACCTGGCACTTGTGTAAAATGGGAAACTGAAGAACAAAGCCTGTTATCTCCAAGGGCTTCTAATATGCTTCTGGTCCTATGTGTGGACCAACCACAGGTGGAGAACAAAGAGCTGTCATGTGGACTTATGTGCCACATAAGTCTTTGTTAGAAGGTCTCTGTTCGGAGCAGTGGTGTGAAGAGCCTGTTAAGTTTTTGCACCATGCAACAGTATGTGAGAGGCAACCTTAGTCAGTCTTGCCCTGGCTAATTGCTTTCCCTAAAGCTGTGCTGCTCTCTCACCAGTTTGTCTCCTCACTTTATCAGTTCCCTTTTCTGCAGCCTGGTGCTTTACTTTTATTGACAGCACCTTGAGAAGTCTTGCTGGAAGTTCAGCTTATTTTCTCTCCTTCCTTCCATTTCTCCCCCCTGCCTTCCAGAGGGACTGACAGGGTTGAAGGAACTGGCCTTCCTGCGGGACCTGGCAGAGCAGAACTGGGTGAAGTACGGAGTGCTGGACCGCACGGCCCTGCCTGTGACCAAGGGGAGCATGATGGTCCTGAACCAGCTGAGCAACCTGGAAACTACAGTGGGCAGGTTCTATACAAACCTCCCCAACAGAATGATTGATGAAGCAGTCTTCAGCCTGCCCTTCTTAGATGAGATGGGAGATGGTAAGTACCTGCACTTGAATTCTGGTGTGAACTGCTATGAAATTTCCTTTGCATACACGGAATTGTGGAATTGTTGCGGTTGCAGGAGACTTAAAGGTCATTGAGCCCAACCTTCACCCTAGCAGCACTATAGCCATTTAACCATGTTCCCAAGTGCCATATCCACACATTTCTTGAACATCTCCAGGGATGGTGACTCCCAACACCTCTCTGGGCAGGCTGTTCCACTATAAATGTTCTGTAGTTTTATAGGGTGCTGCTTTCAGGTGTGTTCCCAAAGCAAATACTAAAAAAATTGCCTTTCATCCCAGCAGTGGTTTGGTTTTTTGGGGTGGTTTTGGTTTGGATTTTTTTCTGCAGAGGGTCTAGTTATGAAAAATGTGGTGTTAAGACACAGAGTAGATAGATTTAGGTTGGGTTCTTGGAGTGAAATTTGTTCTTAAAATCTGTGTGCAAGGGAGTGGAACATCTCCCTGCTTGAGGAAAGGTTAAGCAGCTGGGGATCTTTAGCTTGGAGAAGAGGAACCTGAGCGGTGACCTCATTCATGTTTATGAAGTTGTGATGGGCAGTGGCAGGAGTGGGGAACCAGGCTCTACTCAGTGATGTCAAGTGTTAGGGCATGGGGTAAAGGGTACAAGTGGGAGCAGAGGAGTTTCCACGTGAATGTAAGTCAAAACCTTTTCACTGTGAGGGTGCCCGAGGCCTAGAACAGGCTGCCCAGAGAGGTTGTGGAGTCACCATCCCTGTAGACATTCAAAACCCACCAGGATATGTTCTTGTGTGACCTACTGTGGGTGATCCTGCTGTGGCAGGGAGTGTGGACTGGATAATCTCTAGAGGTCCCTTCCAGCCCCTGACATTCTGTGGTTCTGTGATCTGCAGTGTAATTTGTGGAGAGAATCTTTGTGTTCGAGGAAAGCAGTCTTGCAGTGCTGGGAGAGCTGCCGTCCGGGTGCTGTGCCATTGCAGGGGCAATGTTTGTACTTCTATGTCTGGAGGTCTAGCACCTAAACTCAGGGAGTCATGTACATCACCACAGTGCAGGAAACAAAAGGTTGCTGCTGTTTGAGCCTCTCTTTCCTGTGGGGCTGTGGATGTGACTTGGAAGTCATCCTTCCTGCTGGAGTTCCCTTTGCACCCCAAACAGTGGCTCTTCACAAGTGGTTTGGCTTCAGTTCCCCACTACTGGGCTAGAAAAGTTGGAATGCTGGATGCTGGTGGTCAAACCTCTGTAAGAGTGGGGGAAGCAACCAGCTCAGCAGATACCACAATTAGTTAGCAAATTAATTAGCATCCAACTTCTGTTTTCTTTAGCTTCAGCATGCTCGGTCTTCTCCCAGCACTGGGCAGAAGGAGGGAGCCTGAGCTGACTGGTGCTGGCTCAGCCAGTCTAGAAGGGGTTTAGTGGGAATGTGTAAGTGACTTTATAGTGCTTTGGCAACTGAGCAAAACCTCTGGGTCATCATTCAGGAATTTGTCTTCTTCGTATGCGGGGCTGAGATGAATAGCCTTCAGGTGCTGCCGGGTTTAGGTTGTGCATTTGTAGGCTTCGCTAATGGTTGGACTTGGTGATCTTAAAGGTTTTTTCCCAGCAAAACAATTCTCTGATGCTATTTGTCTTCTGTGTTCAGTCCCAAAACAAACGTAAGCCTGTTCTTGAGCAAATCTCTTCTGAGTCAGAACCTTTGCTCCTCTCTGTGTTTCCTAACTCAGTAATTAAGCTGTATTATTGCTCTCTCACAAAGCCATATCCAAGCACAATGGAAAATTCAAGCAATAGAGGAATTAGAAATGTTGCAGTAGTGAAGATTTGCCTAACCTAAATTTTGAAGCGTGCTTAAAAGCTTCTACAGAACAGAATTCTATTTTGGACTGAAGGAAAAGAGTCAACGAGTTTCCAAACAGTGCTGTGGCAAGAAAGAAAGTTTTTGCCAAACGTTCTTAACCTCGGGCACAAGATGCAACCCAAAGCACTGTGAAATGATGGCTCTGCCTCCCACTGCAGTGGTCACACTGGGATTTAGTTGAGCAGAGGTTTAATGCTCTGAATATGCAATTAGATGAGCAGTAATTCATCCCTATAGTTGCTTTACAGGTTCAAATTCTCTCCCTTCCTCCTCCCCCTCTTTTTTAAATGGTCTATAATGACATTAAGGGAACAAAATACTAACGTGGCTTTTTGGGCAAGTGCACTTCCTACCTGTAAGGCATCCACCTGATAGAAAGTCCCAAAACATGAATTGTAGGATGAAATTTAATAAATGGATTAAATATTGCCTATCAGAAATGTAGACATTAACTAAGTAGCGGGTATCAACAGCCAGGCAGGTAACCTGCTCCTCATCCTGTGTAACAGTTTCAGATGTTCATGAAATCATAGGGTTTTTTAGACTGGGAAAGACCTTTAAGATCATCAAGTCCATCTCTTAACCTCGCATTACCAAATGCAGTGCTCAACCATGTCCCTCAAAACATCTACACAGCTTTCAGTCTCTCCAGTCTCTCCCACTGCCTTGGGCATCCTAGGCCAGGCCTTGACAACCCTTTCACAAAAGAAATTGTTCTTTGTGCCCAATATAAAGTTCCTGTGGTGCAACCTGAGGCTGTTTCTTCTTGTCATATCACTTCTTACTTGTGAGAAGCTGGCTCCACTCTCCTTTCAGGGCATGGTGGAGAACCAGAGGGTCTCTCCTCAGCCTCCTCTTCTCCAGGCTGCACACTCCCAGCTCCCTGAGCTGCTCCTCACCAGCCCTGTTCTCCAGACCCTTCCCCAACTTTCTTGCCCTTCTCTGGACCTGTCCTAGCCCCTCAATGTCCTTCTTGTCATGAAGGCTCCATAGTGCATGCTCTGTTTCCTCTAAAAATAATCAACTAGCTATTTTTGTTAATGGGTTTATGTAATTTCTCTCATTCTAAGGCCTGATCATGACTGTAAGCAAACCTTGCTACTTTGGAAACCTGCTGCTGGGGATCGTTGGAGTTGATGTCAATCTCGCTTACATCTTGGAAGACGTCACCTACTACCAAGACTCCTTGGGGTCCTACACATTCCTCATTGATAATAAAGGTAACTTTCTGGGCTGGATGATCTCTTCTAATCCCACTGAGATCAACAACTATCAGAAGGAGACTCTCAGTCCTCATGTCTCTAAGTAGTCAATAAGTACCAAACGATACCACTCATAGATTCTTAGAATGGCTTGGGTTGGAAGGGACCTTAGAGACTATCTAGTTACAATGCTCCTGCCGTGGACAGGGACAACTCCCACTAGCCCAGGTTGCTCAAGGCCTCATCCAGCCTGGCCTGGAACACCTCCAGGGAGGGGGCATCCACAACCTCCCTGGGCAACCTGTGCCAGTGTCTCACCACCCTCACTGGAAAGAATTTTTTCCTAATCTCCAGTTTCAATCTGCCCTCCTCCAGCCTCATTCCATTTTCTCTCATCCTATCACTACAAGCCCTTGTAGAAAGTCCGTCCCCAGCTTTCTCATAGGTGTCCTTCAGGTACTGGCAGGCTGCTCTAAGGTCTTCCTGGAGCTTTCTCTTCTCCAGGCTGACATGCCCCAACCCTCAGAGCCTATTTTTGATTAAAAGACTGTCTGGTTGGTTAACTTCACCCCAGAGCTGCTGGAAACTGTGAGTGGATTCATGATTTGAAGTAATCTGCACTGGAGGTTTGATATGGAAACACTGAGCGTGCTGTTGAGATCTTCTACCTGTGTTATATCTGAGGTTTTCTAGATGTGTAGGGCAACCCAAAACTGGTGTGTGTGTATGTTTTTAGTTCTCTTCTTGTGGTCCCAACCTCTTCTTGGAGCCATGTTTCGTTTTCAGCTTACCTGGTTCTTCATTTGAATCTTCTTTGATGATAAATTGCATGTTCCCTTTTGCTGAGCCTGGGTAAAAACTGCATCTTTTTGCTGTATTCCTCTTATTTTTTCCCTGTGAATACTCATCCTGGGCTCAGTCTCATGTTGTTTTTTGTTTTTTAGGATACACTCTTATGCACCCATCCCTCACCAGGCCCTACCTGCTGTCTGAACCACCACTCCACACAGACATTATCCACTATGAGAACATTCCCAAATTTGAGCTGGTGCGCCAGAACATCCTTAGGTAAGGAGCTGAGCTGCAAGACCAAACATCAGCAGTCCTTAGGGCCCTTAGAAGCATTTCAAGAGGGGTTTTAAAAGAATGTTAGGTACAGTTCCTTTTCCCGCAGTGTCTGGATTATCTTTAGAGTCATGGAATCATTTTGGTTGGAAAAGACCTTTAAGATCATTGAGTCCAACAGTTTGCTAACTCTGCCAAGGTTGATGCTAAACCATTACCCTCAGCACCACATCTCTGTGTCATTGAAGCCTCTTCAGGGATGGATATTGAACCATCTCCCTGGGGAGCCTGTTCCAGTGGTTGGGAACCTTTTCAGTGGAGAAGTTTCTTCTTATGTCCAACCTAAACCTCCCCTGGTAAAAATGGAGGCCATTTCCTCTCATCCTGTCCCAGATCAGCCTTTGTCTAATCTGGTTATGTGTTCTCACTCAAAAGATGGTGGTACAGGAGTGCAAATATGTGTACATTTTTTTTACCTCAGACAGATGCCAGTCAATCTCTTTGTACCTTAGGATATTCTAATGCCTGCAGAGGAGGTAGGGTTTGGTTAAGAGCATTCTCAGTGTTTAATAAAATGCTGTATGTTCTGTTTACCAACACAGCATTCCTCTGGGCAGCCAGATCATTACAGTCCCTGTGAACTCCTCGCTGTCTTGGCACGTAAACAAGCTGAGAGAGGTTGGAAAAGAAGCCTACAATGTCAGTTATGCCTGGAAAATGGTAAGGAATGGCAGTGACACTCACAGGGTGCCACAGACCGAGGGTGCATTTGTGTGCTGAACACAGTGCAACATGAAATGTTGCTATAGGTTGAAGTAAGAAAGGTTCAGATCAGTCTGAAGCTGCATGAATGTGGAGTGGGTTGTCACAGAATCACAGAAACATTCAGGTTGGCAAAGACCCTGAGGATCACCAGGTCCAACTGAAGAATGGTGAAGAATAGTTCTGGTGCACCTAGCATAAGAAGGACATGGAACTGTTGGGGTGGGTCCAGAGGAGGCCACAAAGATGATCAGGGGCTGGAGAACCTCCCCTGTGGGGACAGGCTAAGAGTTGGGGCTATTCAGCCTGGAGAAGAAAAGGCTCCAGGAAGACCTTAGAGTGGCCTTCCAGTACCTGAAGTGGACTACAGGAAAACTGAGGAGGGACTTTTTACAAGGGCTTGTAGTGATAGGATGAGGACATATGGGTAGAAGCTGAAGGTGGAGAGATTTAGACTGGATGTTAGGAAGAAATTCTTTCTAGTGAGGGTGGTGAGACACTGGCACAGGTTACTTGGGGAGGCTGTGGATACTTCCTCCCTTGAGGTGTTCAAGGCCAGACTGGATGAGACCTTGAGCAACCTGATGTAGTGGAAGTGTCCCTGTCCATGGCAGGGGGCTGGAAACAGTTGATCTTTAAGGTCCTTTCCAACCCAAGGTATTTTCCTGTATCCGCTTCAGAGTTTCATCATGACAACACTCATTTCATAAGACATGAGTAATGCAGAGTACACAGAGGCTGCACTGCTGCTTTCCCAGTGGGAGTAAATCTGTACTGGTCTGGATGTCACACAAGGGCAGCCTTGGGTGGACTAGAAGAGCTGTGGTTAGTAGGTCAAGAGAGGTTTTCCTGCCCTTCTGCTCTGCCCTGGTGAGGCCACATATGGAATATTGCATCCAGTTCTGGGCACCTCTGTTCAGGAATGACACCTCCTACCAGAGCAGCTTGCTTAAGGCCACATCCAGCCTGGCTGGAGCACTTCCAGGTTTGAAGCCTCCACAGCTCTGCAAACCCATTCCAGTGCTCCACCACTCTTACGGGGAAGAATTTCCTCCTAATGTCTAATTTAAATCCAGCCTGTTCCAGGCTGAAGCCATCACCCCTTGTCCTGTCACTTCACACCTTTGAAAGAAGTCCCTCTCCAGCTCTCCTCTAGGCCCCCTTGGGGAGCCTACTACTTGGCTACTTCTTTGTGCCAGCAAACTCAAGAGGTTGCTTGTGGATCATTTCACGGTATTAAATCCAACCTAAAAGATGTACCTAAACAGTTTCCAGGGACTAGGTGTGTCATTGTGTAACAGAAAGTCACACAGAAGAGTTCCTGGAGCTAATTTTCTGATGCTGAACATCAGACACCTTTGCAGAGGAGCTGAGTGAGCCCAAATTTTAGTAGTCTGAGGTACTATTGGGTAGTTAAAATAGACAAACCCTTAAAGTGTGTAGTGCATGAACAAAATGGACCTGGCCTGGAATGGACCTTAGGGCAGCCTGGGCCAGGATCTCACCACCCTCAGTGCCAAACATTTCTCCCTGCTCTCCCTGCTGAACCATCACCTCTTATCCTGTCACAGCAGGCTCTGATAAGAAGTCTGTCCCCAGCTTTCCGCTTGGCTACCTTAAGTACTGAAAGGCCACTAGAAGGCCTCCCTGGAGCTGAATGAGCTGTCTGTTCTCAGAGAGTGTGAATTCTGAGAGTATGGCAAAGTCTGGTCCTGCCTCCCAGACCTAGAAGAAGTGACCAATGAAAGAGAAGAAAATGAAAACTAAATAGAAAGTAGGTTCTGTAACTTCTACTGCTCTTATGCTGTTTGATGACTTGCTCATGTTTTGCAGGTCCAGGACACGTCCTTCATTCTGTGTGTGGTGGTAATACAGCCAGAGGTACCTGTCAGACAGCTGAAGAACCTCAACACTGTCCCCAGCAGCAAGCTCCTCTATCACCGTCTGGACCTACTGGGCCAGCCTAACGCCTGCCTGCACTTCAAACAGCTGGCTACCTTGGGTAAAGCTTCCCTGCAGTTCACCTTCACCACTTTGTGCATGTCTCTGTAGAGTGTGGCAGCAGCAAGAAGGAAAAGTCTTCTCAGAAATAATTTCTCTGAAAGATTTCTGTTTCCAAAGCTGCTTTTCCAGTCAGCTGTTACCTTCTTACAACTCTTCACAAATCATAGGTCGCCTGCTCAGTGACAAGCACTTGTTTGCGTGAATGCAGAGGGGCTCTCATCAGGTGGTTTCACCATGAGTCCTGCTTGATCAAGTTCCCAGAAAGTGGGAGTGGGGGAAAGTGAGAGAGGTCTCACCAAGCTTAAAACGAAGCATGGACTGCATCAAAAGCAACGTGGCCAGCAGGTTGAGAGAGGGGATGCTGCCACTCTGCTCCGGTGAGACCTCACCTGCAGTACTGTGGCCAGATCTGGTGCCCCAAACACACAAAGGACATGAACCTGCTGGGAGTGGGTTCAGAGGCCACAAGGCTGAAGGCACCTCTCCTACAAAGACATGCTGAGAGAGGTGAGGTTGTTCAGCCTGGAGGAGAGAAGGCTTCAAGCAGACCTTATAGCTACGTTTCAGTATCCAAAGGGGACCTAAAGGCAGGCTGGGAAGGGACTGTTTAGAAGGGCCTGTGGTGATAGAAGGAGGGGCAATAGTTTGGAACTGGAGCAGAGGAGATTTAGGTTGGACATCAGGAGGAAGTTCTGCACAGTGAGAGTGGTGAAATACTGGAAAAGGTTGCCTAGAAAAATGTAGTTGAGGCCTCATCCCTGGAGACATTCAGGGTCAAACTTGATGTGGCCCTGAGCAACCTGCTGTAGTTGAAGGTGTCCCTGTTGATTGCAGAGGGGTTGGACAAGATGACCTTTGAAGGTCCCTTCCAGTCTGATGCAATCTGTGATTCTCTTCTCTTGGCTGTAGATCAGGTTATCGACAGATAACTAGGATGAAGTCTCAACCAGTAGTGCAGAACTAATACTCTCTTGACTTTGGGCTTGCCCAAGTTTTTCACTTCCAAAAGCATTTAATCCCATTGGTCCATGTGAAATCAGATGCTGCATCTGTTGGGGCAGAGTGAGAGCTTCAGCAATGTGATGGTTTCCAGACCCACTTTAAAAATTCTTGGGTACCTGACATGCTCCTGCTTTTGATAAGCTGAACTGATCCTACTCCATCTGACAGATTTCAGTTGTGCTCAAACACTACTGGAAAGAGGGAGAAGAAATCCTCATGTCAGCAGAAGTTCTAGTTTCTGGAAAGGACAGAGTACTCAAACCCCACAGTGTAAGTTATTAAAGCCCATAATAAAAAAAGGGAAAAAAGGATGACCCTGGGAACTACAGAGCAGTCAACCTCACCTCTGTGCCTGGCAAGATCATGGAGCAGATCCTGCTGAAAACTCTGCTAAGGCAAATGAAAAACAAAGCAGAGGTGATTGGTGGGAACCAGCAATGGCTGCACCAAGGGCAGATCTTGCCTGGCAAATTTAGTGGCTTTGTATGATGAAGTCACAGCGACAGTGGACAAGGGAAGGGCAGCTGATGGCATCTACCTGGACCTGAGTAAGGCATTTGACTCTGTCCCACATGACATCCTGGTCACCAAACTGGAAAAACATGGACTGGATGGGTGGAGCACTGCTGGATAAGGAATTGGCTGGATGGTGGCACCCAGAGAGTGGTGATCAAGGGCACAATGACCACCTGGAGACCAGTGCCAAGTGGTGTCCCTCAGGGGTCAGTGCTGGGACCAGTGCTGTTTAACATCTTTGTCAGTGACATGGACAGAGGAAT
>VWZE01002135.1:8833-52172 GCA_013396675.1 Eubucco bourcierii | reverse complement strand
GAGTTGGGGCTCTGCAGCCTTGAGAAGAGAAGGCTTCCAGGAGACCTGATAGTAGCCTTCCAGTATCTGAAGGGGGCCTACAGGAAGGCTGGGGAGGGGCTATTGACAAGGTCTTGCAACGACACGACAAGGGGCAATGGGTTTAAACTGGCAGAGGGGAGATTTAGACTGGATGTTAGGAGGAAGTTCTTTACAGTGAGGGTGGTGAGACACTGGAACAGGTTGCCCAAGGAGGTTGTGGCTGCTCCCTGCCCAGAGGTGTTCAAGGCCTGGTTGGAGGAGGCCTTGAGTGAGTTGTACTAGTGGGAGGTGTCCCTGCCTATGACAGGGGGTTGGAACTAGATGATCCTTGAGGTCCCTTCCAACCTTACCATTCTGTGATTCTATGGTTCTATATGCGTTAAGAACACTGTTTTTTGATGTGAGCATCCCAAGGTGAAATCCTTCCTATTCAAGTCTTAATCTTGAGCAGTTTTCTGGAATTTGTGCTCCCCTGCAAGAAGTGCCTTTGTGTGTGACAAGGTTTGAAGGTCTCACAGCACATGTGCAGCACTGCTGTGATGTTTTCTTTGTTGCATTGCAGTTCCACAAATAACCAAGTGAGCTTAGCCTGGAAGGGTTTCAGAGGAACTTTACTAACCTGTGGAAATGACTTTGCCCCTTGCTTAAATACAGGGCTTTTTTCTTCCTTCAGTGTAGCGCCTAGTCTTGATTATCCTTACAGCCAGCCACGACAGAAACGGGCAATTCCCCCAAAACACGGCACTAAGCTAAGTGGGAAAACTTCCTGCAAAACAAAATGGAGTGTTGGTCTGGGAAGCAGATGAAGGGCCCTAATAGATGATAACTGCAGTGCGTATGGTTCCTGGATGGCTGGTGATGTGTTCTAAAGGAATTTGAATAAAAGCAGAACACTTCACATACTACATTTTTTTCCCTCTGGAGACCATTGCATGTAGGAAAATGAGTTTCCTGGGGTCAAATACTGAGAAAAGGTCTTCTTCTCAAACTTCAGACCTGAAACATCATCTTCGTTTTTCTCAAAAAGAAGAAGCTTCCTGGTGTTGCAGTTTCTGCACCAGGAAAGTTCACTTTCTAGTCTGTGCTGGAAATTGCCCCTGACAGCCACACAAACTCCCCTTTCTGTGCTTGGACTTCTCTGCTTGTTCATTCTCTGTAGCTGAAAGCGCTTGGCTTTGCATTTCCCTGCCATATCCAACCTAAATGTGGATAATTTCTTTATTACAGAAATACTTTCCTAAAGCGAACTGGCTCTTGTCAGCTTTCAAAATCCAGTGACGCTCAAAGTCAGAACAAGTTCTGAACTAGGGCACCAAAGTCTGCCAAGTCCACCAGGACAGCTGAGAGAGTGAGCTTCTAGAAAGCAGCTCAGTAGAGAAGGACCTGGCAGAGCTGGTGGGCAAGAAGTTGCTTAGAATCCAGCAGTGTGCTCTCTTGACCAAGAAGGCAAATGGTCTCCTGGGGTGCATGAAGAAGAGTGTGGCCAGCAGGTCAAGGGAGGTTATCCTCCCCTCTCTTCTGCCCCGGTGAGGCTACAGCTGGACTACCGGGTCCAGTTCTGGGCTATTCACTTCAGGAGAGACAGAGAACTTCTGGAGAGAATCCAGTAGATGCTCCAAAGATGCTGAGGGGTTTGGATCATCTCTGCAAGGAGGAAAGGCTGAGAGCCCTGGGACTGTTGAGCCTGCAGAAGAGTAGCCCCAGAGGACATCTGAGCAATGCTCAACAAGAGATAAAGGACCTGTGGGGGGCAAGAGGATGGGGCCAGACTCTGCTCACTGGTGCCCAGAGGCAAGGCAAGGGGCAATGGGCACATCCTGGAACTCAGGAGGTTCCATCTGAACAGGAAGAGAAACTGGTTTGGTGTGAGGGTGCTGGAGCCCTGGAACAGGCTGCCCAGAGAGGTTGTGGAGTCTCTTCTGAAGAGCTTCCAAACCCTCATGGCCATTGTGCTGCTGGGCAGGCTGCTGTGGGTTCCCTGCTTTAGCAAGGGGGCTTGGACTGGATGATCTCCAGAGGTGCCTTCGAACCCTTGCCATGCTGGGATTCTGTGAAAACAGATATCTGAGTACACGGTCTGCCTTTGTGACTTGTGTATTTTGAAGCAAGAAAGGTTGTTCATGTGCAAGCTGTGTTTTGTCAGTGCCTGGGGAGAGCAGCTGTGCTGGAGAGTGTTGTGCTCTGGGTGGAGGACACCATGTGTGCTGCCCTCACTGTGTGCTTTGCACTCGGAAGTGTGGGCAGTGGAGGAAGAGCAGTGGTGAAGGGTGCTTCGCTCTAAGTCCTTCCACATGTCCTCAGTTAGGACACCACATGTGAAAACCTTCCATGCCACACACGTGTTCACTGTGTGAGATGTGCAGTTCAGTGTCCCCAACTGTCTCCTCTTTTGGTGGTTTCAGAAAGCCCTACAGTGATGCTCTCTGCGGGCAGCTTCTCCTCTCCTTACGAGCACCTGAGCCAGCCCGAGACGAAGCGGATGGTGGAGCACTACACAGCCTACCTCAGCGACAACACCCGCCTGATTGCCAACCCTGGCCTGAAGGTATGGCTGCCTGCTGCTCTGCCCAGCTCTGCAAACCTTGCATTGCTCACGTGGCGCAGCATCAGCCCAAGGGAGCACCTGGGACACCAGAATCAGAGAGGCATTTATGATCATCACCTGCACCCTTTAACCCTGTCCCTCGTCATCACAGCTCCATGGCTTTGAAATCCCTTTAGGGCTGGGAGCTCCGCTACTGCCCTGGGCAGCGTGTTCAGGGCTTAACAGCTCTTCAGAGCAAGAAGTTGTACCTCGTGTCCATCCTAAACCTCCCCTAATCAAAGTCAAGGCTGTTTCCTCTTGAGCTATTGCTTGTTGCCTGGGATCAAGCTCTACCTGGCTCCAGCCTCCTTTCAGGAAGTTGTAGAGGGCCAGAAGGCCTCCCCTCGGCCTCCTCTTCTCCAGACTAAACAACCCCTGGTCCCTCAGCTGCTCCTCACCAGATCTGTTCTCCAGACCCCTCACCAGCTTCAGTACCCTTCTCTCAACCAGCCCCAGCCCTTCAGTGTTCTTGGAGTGAGAGGCCTAACACTCCAAAACTGAACCACATACTCAAGATCATGCCTTCGCCAGTGCTGAGTCCAGGGGGACAATCCCTGCACCAGTCCTATTGGCCACACTCTTGCTGGTTGCCACACAACCAAGCCAGGATGCTGGTTGCCTTCTTGGCCACCTGGGCACATGCTGGCTCACCTCCCATGACCCCAAGTAATTCCCAACCATTCTTCCCCCAGCCTGGAGCCTGCATGGGGAGTTGTGACCCAAGACCAGGACCCAGCATTTGGTTTGGTTGAACCTCATCCCACTGGCCTTGGAGCAGTCATTTGTAGTAGTATTATTCTGCCTGGAGTGGTGGCCATGGGCTTCAAGACAAAAGAGGAGGAGAAGGGGGAAAAAGTTGCTGAGCAGCTGTTGAGATAAACAGTAGCCAGGCTAAAGCTGCAGTCATTTTTTGAGTGGAAATATTGTGTTCTTTAGCATGTAAATGAGAACTTTCTGTGTTGTGTGCAAGCGAAGCACTGTTTTTATTTACACAAAGTGAAAAAAAGCAAACTCTAAAAGAGAGATCAGGAGAGCTCTAAAGGAGAAGTAATGACACCAATATTTCACTATAATAAGCGTTCACTTTGCCTGGAATGTGCCAGATCCGTCTGGTGTGAGAAGACTTGAAACAAGTAATTGAGTTTAGATGATCCGAGATCGCTCCTTAAGAAACCCTGCCAGCACCTTATTATCTTTTCATGCAAGTCTTAGAGGAACCCTGCTAGGTCTGCCTTTGTCTTGCAGTTCTCTGTCAGAAATGAAGTAATGGCTACCAGTCACGTCACAGATGAATGGATGACACAGATGGAAATGAGCGGCCTGAACAGTTACATTGTGCGCCGTTACATAGCAACCCCCAATGGGGTGCTCCGGATTTACCCCGGCTCCCTCATGGACAAAGCATTTGATCCCACCAGGAGACAATGGTGAGTTTTTAGGGTCCTCTTATCAAAGCTTTGGCTAATCTCAGAAGGCAATAAGGGAAATATTTGGTATCGATTTCGTAGCCTTGGGGTGGGTTTGGAGGTTGTTTTTATGGCCAGTTAGAAACTATTTAACTGGGAATGTTGCCATGGTGGCTGAAGGACTGGGTGCTTAAACACAGCCAGCTAAAACCTGTGTTGGTTCCCATTCCAAATCCTTTTTATTTTAAGGGGTAGCTTCTCCTTCATACCTCTGCTGTGGCAGATGGGAATATAAATATTCGTGAAAGGAGCATCCTCTTTAGGGATTAACTGACTCAGGATTGTTCTCGGCTCCATTTCGGTTGTTAATATTTTAGTCTTTCCATTTTTTTCCTTGCAGCAGATTTCGTCACTGATTGAAAGTAGGAACTCACTGGCTCCACTCTGCACTATTAATTATGCACTATTGTCTGGTTTGGGGAAATATTTGTGTGCATTACAAATAAGGTCTGGGGAGGTGGGAGTGCTCTGGAGCGTGTTTTGACTTGTGTGCTTTGTTGAAGGCAGCTAGCCAGGTGCTGCCGCACTGGGATACTGCCAAAGGCACAGACCAGCACCATGGCACCACTGCTCCAGATCTGAGTGGCTCCTGGCCTTGCTGTAGCTCACTTGACCCATGTTTTCCGTGGAAAAAATAATTTCCATAGCTACTGATTAGCTTTTCTTCAGAGTTTGTTCTTTGTTGTTGTTATTTATGTCTCTACAGACAGAGAAAACAATGGAATCATACAATCACGGGGTGGCTTTGGTTGGAAAAGACCTTTCAGGTTGTCAGGTGGAGTCACTGTTCCTGGCTGTGTTCAAGAAATGTGGACGTGGCGCTTTGGGACACAGTGTAACGGCCACGGTGGTCTTAGGCTGATGATCTCAGAGGTCTTTTCCAAACAAAACAATTCTAGGATTCTGTGATTATCTAACTCTGCCAAGTCTGGTGCTAAACCATGTCCCTCAGCACCACATTTTGCTCTCTTTGTGTTGCTGTTGTAAATTATCTGGACACACTTTTACAGTCTACAAGGGTAGATTTAGACTGGAGGTTAGGAAGAAATTATTTCCAGTGAGGGTGGTGAGACACTGGCACAGACTGCCCAGGCAGGCTGTGGATGCTCCCTCCCTGAAGGTGTTCAAGGCCAGGTTGGGTGAGGCCTTGAGTGACCTGTACTGGTGGGAGGAGGACACCCATGGCAGGGAGCTGGAACTAGATGATCCTTAAGGTCCCTTCAAACCCAAACCATTCTGTGGATCTCTAGATAGAGTCACATCTCTGTCAGGTGTCAGACCTTAATGAAAGGGAAATTCAGTTATTTTCATCAATGGTTTGGGGAGGATATTTTGTTGCTGTTGTTGTTGGGGGTTTTGATTTTTTGAGTTTTTTTTCATTTAAGCCTTCACTGTTTTTCTCAAGATGTGGATTTGAAAACACCTCCATAATTAACCTGCCTATAGCGCCTTGGGTTTTAGATCAAGTCAGAAGGAAGGGAGATGCCAACAAAGCACTGGTAGTGAAGTAGAATGCAGTCACTTGAACAGTGCAGTCCTGACTCGTGGGTCACACTGGGATGGGGGAAAACAAAGTAAATGTTTCACAGACAAAAGCTTTTCCAACAGTTGGAATGTTTTGTAGAGTTGTTTCTAGGAAGTTTGTAGGAAGGTGCTAGATGTAATTGTGGCTCATTTGAAAGTGACAGAAAGTTCTGCAGAAGATGGTAATCGCTTTCTCACATAGCTGAGAATCTTGTCCTCTGAATTCTGTCCATACAATGTAATTTCTCCTCTGTTTGCAACCTATTGTTGCCAGTGTTTGCTTAGAGTTTGAGCCTCTGCTGACAAAAATCAGATGTTTTTCTGGGCACAAGTGTTCACAGTGATGTTAAACTTTCTGTACAGAAGTAAATGGAGCTTTTTTTATGCAGTTGTATGTGCTGAAGAACCATTTCCTAAGCCAACCTCTTTTAGGTCTGGGTCCTGATCACGTTGAGGTACTTGCTGAATATCCAGAACCATGAATTTGGTAGCACCTTGTTTACAGTGGGCAGAATTCCCTGCCTGCATTTCTGCAGAAGCAAGAGTAGTGTCTTAAAGGTTGCAGAAACCATTTTTCACTGATGATGAGTGTTCCTTTTGTCTGCCCTTAGGTACCTGCATGCAGTGGCCAATCCAGGACTAATCACCTTCACTGGCCCATACCTAGATGTTGGAGGGGCTGGCTATGTCGTTACCATCAGTCACACAGTCCATTCTTCCAGGTAAATGATCTTCTGTGGTTGTGTCAAGCAAGAATGCTTCCAGTTGGCAAGGTGTACTTTGAGTAGGAAAGAGGTAAGCTCTGCAACTGCTTCATCTTCAAGAACTGAAGACCAAGTCTGGTTCTAAATGTGTGCCTGGGTGACCATGAGATAAGATCCAAGACAAGAAGCTGGTAGGAGGAGAGGGATCGCTTCGTGAGGCGGCTTGGAGTGTGGTCCCTCTGTGCTGACAGACAGACACATTTCATCAAAGCGCTTCCACTCCCATACCATGAGCAGGGACACCTCCTGCTAGACCAGGTTGCTCAAGGCTCCTTCCAACCTGGCCTCGGGTCTGAAGCCTCCAAAACATTTGGAAGAAGAGGTGATAGCAGAATTGTTTAACTGCAGACAGAGAACATGCCAGAAGATGTTTTTAATTAATAAGCTGTCCATGCCCCAGAAGTTGAGAGAACTCTTTGCCTGAGCTGTTCAGGTTTGGCAGTTGTGGACAGAGCTTTCAGGAGCAAGAAGATACTCGAGAAGAAGCTTGTATACCTTCAAGCTGCCCTTGCAGAATTGCTAAAAACAAACTGGAGTGGAAATCAATGGCCAGTTCCTTTGGAATCAAAACCAAAATAAACATTGTAGCCATACAGGAAGAACCATTTTCTGTGTTAATTAGTCTTCTACAGCTTAAAAAAAAAAAAAGGGAAATTCTTACACATCTTCATTCAAAGTTGACCAAGAACCTGAATGGGGCCTTTTGTAACAGGACAGGGAGAGATGGTTTCAATTAAAAGAGGGAGATTCAGACTGGAGAGAAGGAAGAAATTTGTTATGCTGAGGGTGGTGAGAGCCTGGCCCAGGTTGCCCAGAGAGGTGGTAGCTGCCCCATCCCTGGGACCATTCCAGGTCAGGTTGTCTGGGGCTCGGAGCAACCTGCTGTAGTTGCAGCTGTCCCTGCTGCCTGCAGGAGGATTGGATTAGAAGACCTTGAAAGGTCCCTTCAAACCCAAACCAGTCTTTGGGTTTGGTTAGAGATGTAGGCTGTGTTCAGGGGTGTATGTACTAAGCCTTTCCAGCTGGAGCTCTCACAGGTGTCAGAAATGGTGGTTATGCCTATTGCTTTTCGCTTAGAGTCTGTTCCAAAGCCTTCCCTGAGCACGTGGCTTCTGTGCAAGGTCCAAGACCCCACAAAGCTAACTCCTAACGCTGTGTTGGTAAATCCAGATGGCAAAGCCAGCAGAGCCCAGGACACTGCCTTTCTGCTCTTCTCAGGGACACCTCCGCTTTGTTTGGGATTTCCCACCGTGGGACATCTGCCTGTCGTTCTTTGGCAGGACCATTACCAACCGTAATGCCTGCATGGTGCCTCTCAGAGAGACATTTACTTAAGAGAGTCGCAATTAATCACAGCTCTGATTTTTATCTAGCAAGCCACGGTTCAGTGAGCTTCAAGAACTTCAAGCTCCCATGGGTTATTAGAAGCTGATTAAAGAGCTGTTAAAGTTTGGCAGATGTGACTGTGATTCCTGGGTAAATATG
This sequence comes from Eubucco bourcierii, assembly GCA_013396675.1. Lineage (NCBI taxonomy): Eukaryota > Metazoa > Chordata > Aves > Piciformes > Ramphastidae > Eubucco > Eubucco bourcierii. The sequence goes on along the minus strand of VWZE01002135.1, from coordinate 44,328 downwards.
ACCTCCAAAGCTTACCGTCACATGCAGTTATACTCCCCAAAGAGGTCTTAGCTAAAATAAAACAGAGGTGTGGGGGAGGAATCCCCAGAGTTAGCAGGCAGGCTCGCATTAGGCACTGCTCTAGGGTTTCGGTCTACAGCAGTGGTTTATCTGGAGCTGGCTCTTACCTCTCCTTCCCGTTTGATGTCCATTCACTTCATTTTTGGAGGCTGAAGAATGGAAGATTCATGCAAGAAGTTATTTGAAACAGCTTGTATCAGCAAGCCAGAAGGATTTAATGTGTGAAGATGCAGCTGGAATATTTGCAAGGTTCCTAGTAGCTTTTTGTCTGTGAGGACAGGGCAGTAACTTCATAGCTTGATGCCGTGGCACGTGCAACTGAATGGGTTTGTGCCGCTTCACTGTCGTCTTTCTTCCTGTTCCTTTTCCATCAAATAAATAATGGTAAAGATAAATTAATTGCAGGTTTTTAGAGCCTGTGTTTAGAAATCTGCAAATGAAATTTGACTACATCTTCACTGGAGCTCTTCAAAAGCAAACAACTTTTCGGTCCAGTAAAAAGAGCTGGTTTTATATGGGTCAGAGGTTGCCAGCAGCCTCTACTTTGTGTAGTCCAGCTGTGCTGTACAGCACTCCTGTCTTCAGAGACAAAGTCACCTAGAGAAGTCAGTTTTGAAAAGTAGTAAGTCCAAGATGTCTCCTTTTTTGTCAACCTAAGGACCTGATGGAGGAGCTGACGATTCTGTGTCCTTCAAGGATGAGGCATAATGTGGTCTGGCTGTGCCATCTCAGTGCTGCAGGGAGCAAACCCTGAGAATTTGGGTGTTAGAGATGTAGCAGTGACAGGGATGGCTCAACAGTAGCCTCAGGCTATCCCAGCCCATAATATTTTTGCAACCTCCCATCATAAATACTAATTAATTTCCTCTGTTATTATATTAGAAGGCTTTTATTCCAGAGCCTGTCTGGCTGCTCTGGTGCCCAGTGGGGATTTGCACCTTAGGTCAAGTGGAGTGGTTCAGGGGGTCTTGTGTATCTGGATGTTTCTCCTGAGGGGAAGGTGGGAACTTACCAGGATGAGATGTTTTGGGAAAAAAACAACAGAAATAGAATACAGTTTCATCTTTCAGCATCCAAATGGCCTCAGCCAAATGTCAAGATTGTGCATCTACCAGGAGAGCTCTTGCAGTTGCTTCAGTGACAGTGAGGAAAGTCAAAGCTATGTGACTAAGCAAAAGCAGCAGTTTTTTACCTTTACAGAGCTGTAAGAAAATTCCATACATCAGCCTGAGACTAGTTGCTCTTTGATGTACCAGTTGCTAAGGCAACTGTATATTCCCAAACTGATGTGTAAAACTAGGAACAGGAGTGCATTTTGAGTATGGGTGAAATAGTGCAACTCACAGGAGCTCTCCATGCTGCCAGCATCCACAGAGACAGCAGCTTCTGCCCTTTTCCTAAAGGTCTGGTTTGTGGTCACCCTACACTGGGGAAGGACCCTGAAGCAGAACGTTTGTGATTTGGTTTGAAATGGCACCTGGCACTCCACAGGCAGTGGGAGGCAGTGCCAGCTTAACATGAGTTCCTCCTGTTCGATTCCAACTAGCACTGGGTAGCTAGGCTGTTAGCAGGATGGGATTTGAAGCATCAAGCACAGTGCTGGTTAATCCCAGCACTGAGTCACCACTTGGCTCTACCTCTGTGAGGAGCAAAGGCTGAGAGCCCTGGGGCTGTTGAGCCTGCAGAAGAGCAGCCTGAGAGGCTCAGCAAGAGCTAAAGGACCTTTTGGAGGACAAGAGGATGGGGCCAGACTCTTCTCAGTGGTGCTTGGTGACAGAATAAGGGGCACCGGGCACAAACTGCAACCCAGGAGGTTCTGTCTGAACAGGAAGAGAAACCTCTTTGTTGTAAGGATGCTGGAGCCCTGGAGCAGGCTGCCCAGAGGGGTTGTGGAGTCTCCTTGTCTGGAGAGCTTCCAACCCCTCATGGCCATTGTGCTGCTGGGCAAGCTGCCGTGGGTGCCTTGCTTGAGCAGGGTGGTTGGACTGGATGATCTGAGGTCCCTTCCAACCCCCACCATGCTGGGGTTTTGGGATTCTATGTCTATACCTTGGCCCACTTCTTTTTTTCTGTCTGAGAGTGACAATCACTCCTACACTTTCAAATTGGAGGGATTTTGCTTCATAGTCACATCATAGCACCTTGGGCTGAGCAAAGAGGAGCAGTGTGGAACGCAAACCCTACCTACATGGTAGGGATTCAGGTGCTAGAATCACAGGAGCTGCCTCCTGCCTTCAGTTGTATGAGTGGGGTGTTTTTAATCCTGATTTTTGTTGCTAAATACCAAATGTCTGTAGGTGATAGGAGCATGTGTAAGAGTTGGGAGAGAACAGCCTGTGTGCGGGAGGGTCAGCTCCTGACTGTGATCGAGTTCTGGGCTGTCTCCTGCTTCTGGTTGTGTGAGGTGCGGTTTGTGTGGAGAGACTTCAGGATTTTCAGCGATTAACTAACACTACTGAGATCCTTTTCTCCCCGTTTACAGCTGTGCTGACTGTTCACTGAAACACAAGCAGGGTGAGCTGAGCTGAGAGGTGTGGATTTGAGCTGGTCATTTATATGCCAGGGAAGCCAGTCCTCTTCCAAGTAGGGAACTGAGTAATTATTAATTATTTATGCAACCTTGAAAGCATCCTTTCCTTTCTTCTCTCCCCTCTTCGCAGTGCACAGATGTCTTCAGGACATTCAGTGGCAGTGATGGGCATTGACTTCACCCTACGATACTTCTACAAAGTTCTTATGGACCTGCTGCCGGTTTGTAACCAGGATGGAGGGAATAAAATAAGGTAAACCATTCCTTCCAGGCAATACACATCTAAAGCCTCTCTTACCCATCCAACCATACGGCCCACACGTACTTTCCAACTTAACTTACTCTAGGATTCTGTTACTTTCATTGTGTGTTCTCTGATTCCTGCTCCAATTCATAGAATCATGGAATGATTAGGGTTGGAAGGGATCTTAAGGGTCACCTAGTTCCAACCCTCTGCCATGGGCAGGGACAGCTTCTGCTAGACCAGGTTGCTCAAGGCCCCATGCAATCTGGTCTTGAACACCATTGGGCTTGGAGCCTCCACAGCCTCCCTGGGCAACTTGTCCCAGTGTCTCACCACCCTCACTGGAAAGAATTTCTTCCTAATCTCCAGTCTCAATCTCCCCTCCTCAACCTTAAATCCATTCCTTCTCATGCTGTTACTACCAGCCCTTACAAAAGATCCTTTCCCAGCTTTCTTGTAGCCACCTTCAGGCACTGGAAGGCTGCTCTAAGCCATCTTCTCTCCAGGCTGAGCAGCCCCAACTCTCAAAGCTGCTCCCCATAGGGGAGGTTCTCCAGCCCTCTGATCATCTTTGTGGCCTCCTCTGGACATTCTCCAACAGTTCTTTGTCCCTCCTATGCTAGGGCCACCAGAATTGGATGCAGTACTCTAGGTGGCATCTCAGCAGAGCAGAGGGGTAGAATCCCCTCCCTTCTGCTGCTGGCCACACTTCTTCGGATGCAGTGCAGCACACAGCTGCCTTCTGGGCTGCCGGCGACCATTGTCGGCTCATCTTGAACATACCATCAGCTAACACTCCCACGTCCTTCTGCTCCAGACTGCTCTCGAGCCACTCCTTGCCCAGCTTGTCTTTGTGATATTTGATATTTATTTATATCGTCTCATGAAGACGTGGAGGTTTTTGTTGTTCAAACTCAAACTCTCATCAGCTAAGTAAACAGTCTGCAGGAATACAGAACCAGAAGGTAACTGCTGAGGTTTTGGGTTATGTTTGGACTTCAGTGAAATCCTGAGCAGAGAACCATTCTTTACTAAATGAACCCACTTCCAGCTCTTCTCTGGTTTGGGATTTTTTCTAAATCTTTTTATGGTGTATAAAAAAACCTATCAGGATTTGTGGTTTGGCATGTCTTCCGTCCTGGTTAAAAGCTGTTAATGCTCTACAGGGGCAAATGCTTTATTCTGTCTCTGCATCCCCTAAATGAGGAGTTTCAGGCATATATCGTTAAGCACTTTGTTAGACCATTCTAATGCAGCAGGCAGATCTGCTGCTTACAGCACACGGAGTCTACCAGAGCACTGCCTCAGCTATCCCGCATCCGCTTGGGGTGGGGTTTAACCTATCTCTCCTAAGCTTTTTTTTTCCTCTACTTTTTTATCTCTACTAAGCATTTTTTTTTTTATATTAGGAAAAATTTCCTCATCAAAAGAGTCATCAGGGACTGGAACAGTCTGGCCAGAGAAGTGGCGGAGTCCCCGTCCCTAGAGGTGTTTATAAGATACTTGGATGAGGACCTTAGGGACATGGTGTAACTGTTGTGTACAGGGAGGTGTTTGGTTGTGGTTGGGCTTGATGATCTGAAGGTCCTTTCCAGCCGGGTGATACTTAGACTCTCTGACTTTTCAATGCCATGATTTTATGATTCTTTAATTCTCTTGATCCTTTGATTGTATTTTATTTTTTCTCTCAGTTTCCTGGTTCCTTTTCTCTCTTCAGCCGTTCTGGGGCGATCATTGTTGTGTCTCCTCTAACATCTCGCCGAAAACATAGGAGGTGCAGCATTGCTGCCCGCATTTCAATGCGGGGCAGTAGAACAAACCCCAGCCACCGGTTTGCCTGACCCCGACCGTACAGTCGCATCTGTTCTGTGCCGATTGCTTTAAATCTCTCTGCTGTCTCGCTCGATGAGCCGAGGTGGGGAAGCTTTCCAGAGCAGGCTGCCATGGGAATCGCAGACTTGAAAGCCGCCCCGAGTATCCGCTGGCCCCAGGCAGGAGGCCCGGGCGGGTCGCAGCTGCGGGGCCCACCGAAGCCCCGCTGGGCTCTGCGGGAGCGCCGAGCGGCATTAACCTCTTCCTGCCTGCCTTCCGCGGCCACCGCTGCTCTTCATCTTGGTGCGGGCTGTGGCGGTGCCGCCGGCTCCTCCGCCTTCCCCAGCGACCCTGTCTGCGGCTATGGAAACGGGAGATGCCCCAAGCATGAGGGATTAGAGCTGGTTTCTGGATGAGGGCACAAATCCCACATCATTTCCCTGGGAAACTGATGGCAAGAGCTGAAGAGGGGAGAGGAAAGGTTGAGAAGGCTGAGAATGGAACGGGAGTAATTTAGCTCCCTGTTCAAATTGAATTCTAAAGTGAGAGGTCATTAAAGGAGAGTGTGAAATCTCTGTTTAATTAGGAACATAGGAGATTAATAAGCTGTTAGAGCTTTCCAAGTTCATTAGGCTGCTTTTATTTCAGGATCTTCCCCGATCAGACAAGACAAGGCACTGAGCAGTTCTCCTGTTTCTAATCAGTTCCACTTTCAAATCCTCGATGGTCCAGGCTTGCTTTACCAGTAACAACTGTGAAGGCTCCGGGGAAATACCCTACAGATTCTGTCGAGACATTCTGCAGTGGATTTCTTTAACGACTCTATTAGCTTAAGAAATGGAAGCCTTTAAAAATCCTGCCTCTACCTGTAGACGGTAGATGATCTTTTGCTTCCCTGTGTTTTTCTGGAGCCTGGGAAGTGATTGTGCCCCTTGTGCTCAGCACTGCTGAGGCCACACCTTGAGTACTGGGTTCTCTTCTGGCCCTCTCGTATCAAGAAGGACATTATGGGGCTGGAGACAGTCACAGAATCATAGAATGGTAAGGTTGGAAGGGACCTCAAGGATCATCTAGTTCCAACCCCCTGCCATAGGCAGGGACACCTCCCACTAGTACAGGTTTCCACTCACAGTCCAGAGAAAGGGAAGGAAGCTGGTGAAGGGTCTGGAGAAAAAGTCTCATGAGGAGCAGCTGAGAGACCTAAGCTTGTTCAGCCTAGAGAAAAAGAGGCTAGGGGAGACCTCCCTGAGAGGAGGCTGGAGCCAGGTGGGGGCTGGTCTGTTCTCCCAAGGAGCAAGTGATAGGGTGAGAGGAAATGGCCTCAAGTTGCACCAGGGCAGGTTTAGGTTGAACGTTGGAAGAAAAATCTTCACTGACAGGGCTCTAAAACACTGGATCAGGCTTCTCAGAGGGGTGGTTGAATCCCAGTCCCTGGAGGTGTTGGAAAGAGGCAGAGATATGGTGCTGAGGGACATGGTTTAGCACCAGACCTGCTACAGTTAGAGAATGATTGGACTGGGTGATCTTAAAAGTCTTTTCCAACCAAACCCATTCTGCAGTTCTGTGATTCCAGTGAGGTCTAATGGAAGCCCTCCCCTCTGGTTTGTTGTGTGCAGGTGCTTTATCATGGAAGACAGAGGCTACCTTGTGGCACACCCCACCCTCATTGATCCCAAAGGACACGCACCAGTGGAGCAACAGCACATTACACACAAGGTCTGACTCTTCTTTTGCTCTTGCTTTCTACCTTTTCTGGTTTCTGTAAGGACTGTAGAGAACCTGTTATTCGTGTCTGATCTCAAATCCTGGTTTATCCTACATAGGAGCCTCTGGTAGCAAACGACATTCTGAATCACCCCAATTTCGTCAAGAAAAACCTCTGCAACAGCTTCAGTGACAGAACAGTTCAGCGGTTTTATAAGTTTAATACCAGCTTGGTGGTAAGCCTGGTTCTTTGTTTTATTCTGCTTTTGGATGTTTCTTTTGGGTTTTTGCTTTTGGGATGTTTGCTTTTGGGTTGGATTTCTTTTGGTGGAAACTCGAGTCCTTGCCAGGCTCAGCAGAGGAGGCTAGAAGAAGCCTTCCCTGTGGATTGGCCTCCATTCAGCCTCTGCAAACACAGAATCAGTGATCTGGGCTGCACAAGCTGTGCTCACACGAGGAGTCAGTTGGCATGCAAGGAGTTACAGATGTGATCGCTGGCCAGCTGTGGCTGATGCCTGCAAAGTCTCATCCAACATCAAGAAAATAAGAGCAGTACTCTGTTATGTGAGGGATTTTTTGCTTTGGAGCCTCTGACCTGACCCCTGCCTTCCAGCTCTGTCTTATGACAGGCGTAGTAAAGGTCTCTAATTTTTGTTAGTGTCCAAATAAATTTACTGGTGTGATGTATGTGAGCATTTGTAGAGTCACAGAATGGTTTTGGTTGGAAGAGACCTTCAAGATCATCGAGTCCAGCCATTAACCCAGTGCTGCCAGGTCACCACTAAACCATGGCCCTCACACCACAACTCCACAGCTCTTTAATCTCTCCAGGGATGGGGACTCCACCATCCTGGAGTGGAGTTGCAGTGGATCACAGAGTGTCACTGTCAGACCATAGGCTTTGGAGAGCTGAATGTTCTTCCGTCCCCGTGGATTGCGTGTGAGCTTCCTCGTGGGCTCTACCGCGCTGAGAGCTCTAAGCCAGGGGCTGTCGTCTCTCGTTGTGCCATGAAGGCCGATGGCAGCACCGCCGATTCACCCTTGCAGGATCACTGGCAAAATTATTCTGAAGATGTTAAGCTCTGTGGGAGAAGCTGCTCTTTAAATAATACTTTTCAGTTATTACTGGGAGGAGAAAGTGGGGAATAAGCATCAAAACCACTTGGAAGTTGTGTCAGAAGACACTGATTTCTGTCAGATGGGCTTAAACATTTTCCCCTTGCTTGAAATACAACCCAAAAGGTGCCTTATTGTGAAGGAAATTGTGTAGGACAGAGCAAAAACTTCAGACTAAGGCATGCAAATAGGAGTGAGGAAAGAGGCTGCCTGCCGAATAGCTCACAGCTGTACAGGCCTGTGGGCTATATCTTCATGTGCTAGGGAGGCTTCAACAAGTGGTGATGGTGGCTGACCATCAGAGCGGAGCCTTTCCGTGGATCACCAGCGAGTGGTGTGGTGGGGATGGGTCGGCGAGAACTGTAAAGGAGCTAGGTCACGGAATGATTGGGGTTGGGAGGGACCTTAAAGACCATCCAGGTCCGACTTCCCTGCCATGGGTAGGGACACCTTCCACTAGAGCAGCTTCCTCAAGGCCCAGCCTGGCTGTGTACACTTCCAGGGTTGGAGCTTCCATAACTTCTTTGGGTAACCTGTTCCAGTGCCTCACCACCCTCATGGGGAAGAATTTACTTCTGATGTCTAATCTAAACCCACCTTCTTCCACCTTGAAGCCATCACTCCTTTTTCATGTCATTTCATGCCTTTTTTGAAAGTCCCAGTCCAACTCTCCTGTAGCCCACTTCAAATACTGGAAGTACACTAGAAGGTGTCTCCAGAGCCTTCCCTTTCCAGACTGAACAATCCCTGTCCTCATGGGAGAAGCAATCTGCTGTCAGCAGGATACTGAGCTCGAGGCTGCTGCCATCTCACAATGCTGGCAAACTGAGCATGTTTTTTTCCTGTCTTCAGCTAAGTCTTTCCATCCAGGAGCGGCTTGGAATCACAACCCTACAGGCCGATGAACCATTTCATGTTTGAAGGCAGCACTCTCACACCCCTCATCTCCGTAAGGCTTACTGGGAAGGCTCCTTAGAAGCAGGTCTCTTGCTGCAGCGCTGACACAACCTGTTCTTGCCTAGGGGGATCTGACGAACCTGGTGCATGGCAGCCACTGCTCCAAGTACCGTCTGACGAGGGTCCCGGGCACCAACGCCTTCGTGGGCATCGTCAACGAGACCTGCGACTCGCTCGCCTTCTGTGCCTGCAGCATGGTGGACAGACTCTGCCTCAACTGCCACAGGTGAGCAGCAGACAGCACATGAACAGGCTGCTCCAGGCATTTACTTCTCCCTCCTTCTTGATTTGGACAGTGGAGCGTGTCCAGTGAAATTGTGGATGCCTCATCCATGGAAATGTTTAAGACTAGGCTGTATGAGGCCTGGAGCAATCTGTTCCAGTGGGAGGTGTCCTTGCCCATAGCAGGGGGGTTGGAACTAGATGATCTTTAAGGTCCCTTCCAACCCAAACCATTCTGTGATTCTAAGATTCAAGGTTTATCAAAACACATGAAATGAAAATATGTAGTGGAAAACCAAAGTGAAAATAAAATAGTTCTTTTCCTTGTGCTATTTGTGAGGCATGGTGACTTGGCATGTCATGGGATCACAGACTGCTTGGGGTTGGAAGGGACCTCCCAAGGTTATCCAGTCCAACCCCAGATGCAGTCGTCAGCAGGGACATCTACAACTAGAGCAGGCTGCTGCTCAGAGCCCCAAGCAACCTGACCTGGAATGATTCCAGGGAGGCAGCATCTCCCACCTCTCTGGGCTACTTGGGACAGTGTCTTACTACCCCCAGGGCAGGAATGCAAAGGGGCAGAATTCCCTCCCTCCCTCTGCTGCCCACTCTGCCGGGGATCAGCCTAGGACAGGTCTGACTCTGTGCTGGCAGCACACAGTGCTCGCTTATCTCCAGCTTCTCACCCACCAGCACCTCAAGTCCTTCGCAGGGCTACTCTCCAGCCCTATATCCACCAGCCAGGATTGATGCTGAGGATTGCCCCAACCTAGGTGCAGACCTTGAACAAACTTAACAATCTTAACAGTCCTTTGCCATAACTGTCTGAAAACACGGAGTTTGTTCTTGACATGGTTGGGTAGCTAAAGACCGTGATAGAGCCTTGTTTCTCAGGGGCGGTTGCTGTGCCCTGTTTTCTGACACAGGACCCACAAGTTTATGTGGATTGATACAGCTTTTCATTGAGGGGATCCTGGTGCTTGCCGATTTTCCCCACACCAGCACCATTACACGTTTGTTGTAGTGCTAAGAACGTCCCTGCATCAGTTACCTGCTTTTGACACTTCAGGGTGTGGGTAACAGATCAGAGAGGCTCCATTGTCCTCAGTCCTAGGGCAGAATACAGCAGTTCTTGTGCTCCCGGGGGAAGGAGAAGGGTTGCTGGAGAGCCTTCTCTGCGGTGAACGGAGCTGCACCACGGGGTTAAAGTGGTGGTGCAACATCCGATGCGTTTTTTCTGCCGCTGCAGAATGGAGCAGAACGAATGTGAGTGTCCCTGCGAGTGCCCTCTGGAGGTGAACGAATGCACCGGCAACCTGACCAACGCCGAGAGCAGGTGAGAGCCACGGACTCGGCCTGCGCTGGGCTGCAAGGCACCTTCAGGGTCATCTAGTCCAGCCGCCTGCCATGGGCAGGGACGCCTTCCACTAGCCCAGGTTGCTCAAGGCCTGGCCTTGAACACCTCCAGGGAGGGAGCATCCACAGGCTCCCTGGGCAACTTGTGCCAGTGTCTCACCACCCTCACTGGAAGGAATTGCTTCATAATCTCCAGTCTAAATCTGCTCTCCTCCGGCCTCCATCCATTCCCTCTCTTCCTATCACTACAAGCCCTTTTAAGCAGTCCCTCCCCTGCATTTTAAGGGTTCCTTTAAGGTATTGGAAGGCTGCTCTAAGGTCTCCCCAGAGTCTTCTCTTCTGCAGGCTGACCAACCCCAAATCTCTCAGCCTGTCCCCATAGAATAGGTGCTCCAGCCCTCTGATCATCCTCATGGCCTGCTCTGGACCTGCTGTTGTTTTTCATTGATTGTGGTTTGACTGCTTTTTTAATGCAAGTCTTTGCTTTTTGCCCCAATACAGGAACCCAAGCTGCGAAGTTCACCAGGAGCCGATGACCTTCACAGCCATTGACCCGAGCCTACAGGATGCTCTGCCACAGTGCATCAACACTCAGTGCAACCAGAGGACAGAGAGCGGGTAAAGTGGCCCTCTCAGAATAGACTCTTCTGTGAATGATTAAGGGAAAATAGCTCTTCAGGACATGTTCTAAAGAAAAAAAGAGAAGAAAGCAGAAGTGTGATGCCATGGTCTTAGATTTTTAGCTACTTAGATTTATATACATTTTAGATCTTCACATCTTGTAGCATACACCAGTGGTGACATCATGCTGCAGTACAGAAACAGGAGACCTGTTCCAGTCTGAGTCACATAACAGCATGGCTCGCTTGTCACACACTGTGACTCTGAGGACTGAGGCAGGAGGCTGTAGCAAGGTGAGGATCAGTCTGTTTTCCCAAGGAACAAGAGATAGAACATGAGGAAACAGCCACACGTTGCACCAGGGCAGGTTTAGATTGGACATGAAGAACAATTTCTTCCTCAAAAGGGTTGTCAAGCCCTGGACCAGGAGTCCCCATCCCTGGAGGGATTGAAAAGCTGTGTAGGTGTGCTGAGGGACATGGTCTAGTGGTGAACTGGCAGCGCTGGGTTCATGGTTGAGCTTGATGATCTTAAAGGTCTCTTCCAACCAGACTAATTCTATCATTCTGTAAGTGGAAGATTCGCTGTTGAAAGGATGATGAGTTCTTCTTCCTAGCACCATGGATGGTGCTGTTGTGTTTGGCTTCTGGAGGAAAGTGTGGACTGAAATGTTCACAGAAAGCGGGCAGGACTTGAGTGGTAGTGGCTTTAGGGATGGTAGTTCCCTGTCAGCTTCTAGTTTTCTGCTTCCTTCTTCTGCTCCTGCCATTGCATAGAGAAACTTGAGGCTTTTTTTTTTTTTCCAGTTACGAGCAGTCTGCAGGGAACTGCTCCAACCAGACTTTCCAATCCTGTCTTCCATCTTCCAGAGGACTGCAGAAAAAGGGTGGGACTGTAGTCAGAGTCCACCATGCTGAGAAATGTCTCATTGAAGGAAGAGTAGGAACCGGTGGAGGAGTTACAAGTAGGAAGTTCTTTCTTTGCTTAGGCTTAAGGCAAAAACGAAGCAGTCTGGGAAGATGCACGCTGAAGGTGCAGCTTCTCTGTGTAACTTCCCTTGTAGCACCTGAGCATTAGAACGAGTTGCTTTTGTGTCCAAACATTACTTGTGTGAGGGCTTACAGTTGATCTTTGGCCTCCCTCTGTCTCATGATTCTAAACCAGATTGAGTCAAATGAAAAGTGCTGACCTTGAAAGTAAATATCATCTCCGTTGGTTTGAATTTGCAGGGATTGCTTTGGTGTGTTGGACTGTGAGTGGTGCATGGTGGACAGTGATGGGAAAACCCATCTGGATAAATCCTATTGTGCCCCTCAGAAGGAGTGTTTTGGTGGTATTGTGGGAGCCAAGAGCCCGTACGTGGATGACATGGGAGCGATCGGTAAGTCCACCAGTGCAGCACAGATGCTGCATGGAGCTGTTTGTGTTCAGCAGCCCACTCTTTCCATGTCGGAATATGCTTCACATTATTTCTGCCTCTTGTGCTAGTGGTAAATTAGCAGCAAAAGTGACCAAGCCCTAAAGAAATAGCATCAGGCTACATATTCCTGTCCTTAGCATGGATCCTCTCAGAGTTTATTCTCCTCTTTAAAGTTTGCACACTGAAGCACTCAAGATCACCTCCCATCCTCAGAGATGTTGATTTAAACCTTTCTAGAGAGCATTTATGGATTTTTTTTTTCTTTTCCATTTTGTCCCTTCTGCTTTAGGAGATGAGGTAATCACTCTGAACATGATCAAAAGCGCTCCAGTTGGCCCAGTGGCTGGAGGCATCATGGGCTGCATTATGGTGCTTGTCCTGGCTGTATATGCCTATCGCCATCAGATACATCGAAGGAGTCACCAGCACATGTCACCTCTGGCTGCTCAGGGTGAGCTGAGAACTCTTGGGAGAGAAGTAGTGGGGGGGATGGGGGTGGGTGGTTTAAAAATCCAAACACATAACAAACCAAAAATCAACAACCACAAAACCAAATTAAAATCAATCCAAAACCTTTTCTCTTGGTTGCGCTGGGATGCATCACCATTTTATATCCTTTTTGCTAACCCTTAGGAAGGTCAGATCTCATCCAGGGTGCTTGTGTCTTGCTGCCCTCTCCTGGGTGCAGCCAGACGTACTGCTGCTCGAGGAGAGTCTGCAAAAAAACCTATAACCTGCAATGCTTGTCAGGAAGCTGAAGTTAGGTTCTTTCTAGAGCTAAACAAATAAGCCCACACTCACAGCTTTCTGGACCTTGTCATGGGATATCTATACACAGATCGGTGAGACCACTGAAGCCTGAGAGACAAAACTGTGCCTGGGAGAAAGGATGTTGGTAGAAACATATAGAGAAAAGTGCTCAGGGCTAATTACATCCATATTTGATTATACCCCAGCTCCATTTGGAAGGAAGTGAATTGCTTCAAAACCCTAAAGCCTGTTCCCCCCAGGGGGAGATAGGTGCATCACTTTGCCACTATTCCCAGCCGCAGCTCTCTTGGAGAAGGAGCACAGCAAGCCCAGACAGCCTCTCCGTTCCCAGGCTGACAGCCATTAGCAAGCTGCTGCATGGTTTTTCTCTTTAACAGTTGCATTTTTCTGTTTGTAATGGTGTGTAGAAATGTCAGTGCGTATGTCGAACCTGGAAAATGATAGAGACGAGAGAGACGATGACAGCCACGAAGACAGGGGAATCAGTAAGTACCAAATCACTTTGCAGTAAAAAAACAGCTTTAAACTTAGCTTTAAACCAACCCTTTATTTTTCTGATAGAGTTATGTGAGGAAGCCCTGTGCTTATGAGCAGTAGGAAATGAGTGGTTGAATTTAAACTGGACCTTCCAGTTACACCTTTGGTGCACCTTTAGTCTAATGCTAAGAAATGCTGCCATTACTGATCTCAATTATGTGTGGAAAGAGGTCATCCCTCACACCCTTCCCATCATCACCACTTCCAGAAATAGCTGAAATCACCTTAAAAATTGCACTTGTCACAGTACAAGGTGTGGAAAACTGCTGCCTTTGTTCAGCCTGGGAAAGCAGGGGCCACGTCTGACACGTGTGGTCAATAAAGTGTGTCATTAAATCTTACTTGGGTTGAGCTGGGATGTTTGCACTTCTGTAGCATTAAAAATGGCACTTTGTGTGTGGTACCAGTGTGCTGCCAGATGAGCACTGATATCTGGGAAGGCTCCAGAGCAGACCAGATCTGTGTCTCTGAGCCCTCACTAAAACAACTCAAATGATACTCAAGATTTGAAACTCTGTCAGTGCTCAAAGACTGCAAGCTAAGCGCATCTGAGTTTCGTGGCTTGCATCTACTGCTTCTCCAAGTCCGTCCTAGCTTCATTTTGAGTTGACTTTCAATGCTGCCACAGGTTCTGCAGCATTGGCACAGCGATTCTCTAACTTCTGTTGATCCGAGCAGGTGAGGTGAACGAGTTCAACTGGATCCTGATCTGTCCCACGTTTAAATACCATCTCTTGACTCCCCTGTCACTGGACAGTTACCTTAAAATAAGTGGTATTGGAGAAGAAATAGTTTGCAGGAAGACTGTTCTCCTGTGCCTGATTTGTCCCATGGAGCCCATGCAGCACTCTGTTGCAAACCAGTTGTGTTTCTTTCTCTCTGCAGTCAGCAACACTCGCTTCATAGCAGCGGTGATAGAGCGGCATGCCCACAGCCCCGAGCGCAGACGACGCTACTGGGGGCGGTCGGGGACAGAGAGCGACCACGGTGAGACCTTCAGCCACTGCCCTGGCCCAGGGTTAATGATTGTGCTCGTTGCGCTTCCTGCAGGTGTCTGGCACGCTGCAGACCAGACCGACAGAACCCAGCCAAAAACCTTTGCTCCTTATTGCTCACAGCAGAGTAGTTTTGACACCCTGGGGTGGATGATACTGTCCAGTGAGGAGCAAATTTTGTCAGGGTGGTAGCATAGCAGCAGCTCAATGCTGTGCTGCTCCTCTCTGATACGGGTTCTGTAAGCTTCACTGGGTGACCACAATCCAGACCAACAGAACTATAGAATCATCCTGGTTGGGAGGAAGAGACCTTTCAGATGATGGAGCCCAACTGTTAACCCAGCACTGCCAGGTCACCACTAAACCATGTCCCTCAGCACCACATCTACATGGCTTCGGCAGCACGGGCCAAGCCTTGACAACCTGTTAGGGGGAGAAATTATTCTTCATGTCCAACATAAAGCTTCCGTTGTGCAACTTGAGGCTGTTTCCACTTGTCCTAGTGCTTGTTCCTTGGCAGAAGAGATGAACACCAACCTTGCCCTAACCTTGTTTCAGGGAGCTGTAGAGAGCCAGAAGGTCTCCCCTCAGCCTCCTCTTTTCCGTGCTGAACAACCCCAGTTCCCTCAGCTGCTCCTCCCCAGACCTGTTCTCCAGATCCATCACCAGCTTTATTGCCCTCTTCCAGACCTGCTCCAGCACTTCAGTGTCTTTTTTTGAGTGAGAGGCCCAGAACTCAAGGTCCAGCATCACCAGTACTGAACTAGGGTACAGAGGAATGATCAGTTCCCTGGTCCTACTGGCCGCAGTATTGTTGATCCAGGTCAGGATGCTGTTGGACTTCTTGTCACTTGGGCTCACTCTGGCTCATATTCTAACAGCTGTCAACCAACACTGATAGAGACCAATGTGTCAGATGCCTCCTGACTCTTTCTGTGGCACCTTCAGTCCATACCATCACTCCAGAGGACACATTACATCATCTTTAAGCAAATACCAATCAACATTACCTGTGTCCTTGTGTAGCAGTGAAGGGTATCTGTCCGTTGGTTGCCCACACCCTCGAGCCCTGAGACTAAGTCTTCTTAAACCCCAGAAGCTGTTGGGAGGGTGTAATGCGGAGGCTTAATAGCAATTAGGAGGAGGGTTAGACAAGGCAGTCAGCCCCAGATGTCAACTCTGGCTGTATGCTATAGTGGCTGGGTGCTGTTACAGCGGAGCTGCTCAATTAGTGAGGCAGTGATTGCACTGTGGGAATTGCTGAGGGACAGGAAATCTGAAGGCCAAAGTCTTGGAACGTGGGTGAGCAGATGTTTTGGGGACAATCTTGCTCTAGGAGGAATTACCCTGGATTTGGGGCCAGATTACCTGTGCTGAGGCAGATTTGCTAGACTAAAGCTCCTTTTGCTCCATTTCTTGTAGCCCTGATGAATCTTTCCCATCTCTCTGGTCAGCACGACAGGGTTAGCAGAGTAACTGGTTTCCTACTTCTGAAACTGGAGCTTCTACTTTTAATTTCTGTAATTCCATCTTCTCCTAAGGGCTGCCCAGTTGTCTTCCACAATTCCTCTCTGCCAGCAACTAACCATGGGAAATGAGAAGCAGCTTTGGATGCTGCTGTTTTTCACATGCTTCTTTTGGGTGTCTCAAGCTGAAAACCTGGCTGAGATGCTCATAAGCTCCAATGGTTTTCCAACTCTTAGCTAAAGCTTTCAGAGGAGGATTAGCTGTCTAATTAAAACAAATCTTTCTCTTCTCAGCTTTTGTGGGTTTGCATTTGGAAATGATGAGGTAGTTTCATTTGTACTATACTGGTTTTGAGTGGTAACAGCTGGTTGGAGTGGTAACCCCCAGTCTCAGTCACTATTTTAGCACCTGCTTCAAAAGATAGGAATTCTCCCCGAGACCTGCTAGGGGCAGCTTCCTTACTGGGAAAGCACAACCTTCTCCTGCAAGGGTTGGATGGCTTTCTGGTGACATAACTTCGTCAGGATATCCCAGCAAATGCAATGTCTCATTGCTCCTAGAGACAGCTGATCTGGGGTTTTTGACTTCTCAGACTCCAGTAGCAGATAGTTTAGCCAAAGGAGAGCCTCAAGGTAATTGCAGTCTGTGTGTGCTTGGCTGGAAGCATCACTACTGTTTGACTACCTTCTCAACAGCACTGAAAATGTGTACTTGGGCTATGCAAATAGACCTTCACAGGTGGTCAGTGCCCTCTTCCTTGGAAAAATACAGCACTGGGATTCTACAAGACGATGTGATGAAGCGTTGCTTCTTCCAGATCCAGGAACTGGCCATCCTACCTTGGAAAGAACTTTTAGGGTCTTGTGAGGAGCAGCTGAGGGAGCTGGAGAAGAGGAGGCTGAGGGGAGACCTTCTGGCTCTCTACAACTCACTGAAAGGAGGTTGGAGCCAGGTGGGGGTTGGTCTCTTCTCCCAGGGAAGAACCGATAAGGAGACAGCCTCAGTATCTGAAGGGGACCTACAGGAAGGCTGGGGAGGGATTATTTAAAGGGTTTGCAGCAATAGGACAAGGGGCAGTGATTTGAAACTGGAGTGGGGTTGGACATCAGGAGAAAGTTCTTCACAATGAGAGTGGTGAGATACTGAACAGGTTGTCAAGGTCTGTGGTGGAGGCCTCATTCTGGGAGACATTCAAGATCAGACTTGATGTGGCCCTGGACAACCTGATCTAGTTGGAGGAGATGTCCCTGCTGACTGCAGGGATGTTGGACAAGATGGCCTTCGAGGGTCTCTTGAACGCGATGCAACCTGTGAATCTGCTTTCTCTTGCAGGCTACAGCACCATGAGTCCTCAGGAGGACAGCGAAAACCCTCCTTGCAATAGCGATCCGCTGTCGGCCGGCGTTGATGTCGGCAACCACGATGAAGACCTAGACCTGGACACCCCTCCTCAGACCGCAGCCCTGCTGAGTCACAAGTTTCACCACTACCGGTTGCACCACCCAACCCTTCACCACAGCCACCACTTGCAGGCTGCAGTCACGGTACACACTGTGGATGCAGAGTGCTAATGGACAAGGAGAGAAACCTAACTCGTGAACAGTGATCTGGGCAGCTGCGGTATGGTGCTGCTCACCAGGAATTCCTGAGCAAACTGTTAGCACAAAAAGCCTTCCATTTCTAGAAAGGTAAGGTTGGCTCTGAGGTGGAAGGGAAACGTCCTTGATGGATGGACCTGCCATAACATGGAGCAAAACGGAGCGGGAGGCACGTTAGACCTCCAGAAACAGGGACGCAGTTTACACAGCAGCTGACGCTTTGGCAGCCCTCTTAACGCTGAACTGGGAGGAGAGAGCGAGCTGGAAAGAGCCAGAGATGATTTGGTTTCCTTAACTGGAAGAGCAGAAATCTGTGCAGCTGAAGACTCAAAAAATGCCAGATGGAGGTGGGGAGGGGGAGAAAGGCTGCTGGCTTCTCTGTGGTTTGTTCTGAACCACAGAACCGCAGAAAGTTCTCTGCTCCCACGATTGCTGTGTGCAACCTGGGACAATGCATCTCCAGATTTTTAAGTAAAGGATTATTTTTCTACTATTTATTGAACTCTGAACTCTGGGGAGGGAGGGAGGGGAGAAAACATGTTAGCGATTCTCGACGGCTACCACGACACATTCTGTGCTGGCGAAGAGGTTCTTCTGAGGAAGACATCTGTTTCTCATTAGCTGAGCTTCATCCACTGCCCTGCTCCACAAAGGGGAAAATGAAGAAGCCATCCCTGCCATGTTTACATTCTGAAGGCTTTCTTTGCCACAGTGGTTTTCTGTAAATACCACAACCTGATTCAGAGGACAGGATTTTCTTCTTCTCGCAGAGAGGAAAGCCTGTGCTCCCTTACTAAAATCCTGAGAATTCAGCCCATCAACTTCCCCCATCATCCTTCAAGGCTTTCTGTGTGGAAGTAATCAGGAATTTCTTTAGCCTTAGCTAGCAGATGATTCCAAGTGAAATCCAGGCCATTCTTCTGTTTCCTTTGGATGCTCTCATGGTCAGACACAGGGATAAACCAGGGCTCTCTAAACCTGGGGTTACTGTGGAAGAGAGCTTCTGGAGGTCATAATTCTAAGCTGCTGCTGCTGGTGTTTGTCTGGAAGTTAACACGGCTTTGGGAATTTCACCCAAGGTTAACCAACCTGTCCACCACATCATGATTACAAATGAGTTTTCAGTCACAGTGTTGGATTTTAGATTCAGGTTTGGTTTTTTGGGTTGGTTTTTTGGGTGATTACAGTAATATGAAAACCCTCCTTGCACTGTGGCTATGATAAACATCCATTTGTATGTAGGGTTTGGTTTGAAAAACAAAGGAAAAAAACCTTGGTTTAATTAATATGGTACTTAATGCTGTATTCTGTACAAAAATGAGTTGAAACAGTACGGTAAAATGTGTGATATCAGGATACCCCTTTATACTATGTATAAAAATCCAATCTCTAGTGAAATAAACTGTATATAACATAGAACTCTGTGGAGAACTGGCTAGGGTGGAACTCACTGTGCTTGATGAAGGGCTGGACAACCTTAGCCAGTCACTAGTGGTGTTCCCAAGGCTCAACATTGCAGCCAGTTCCCTTTAACATCCTTATGAATGATCTGGACAAGGGAATTGAGTGCAGCCTCAGTGCGTTTGCAGCTGAAGCTAAACTGGGCAGGAGTGGTGATCTGCTGGAGGCTCTGCAGAGAGATGTAGCCAGGCTGGCTGGATGGGCTGAGGTCAGTTGTGTGAGGTATAACAAAGCCAAGTGCTGGGTGCTGCACTTGGTTCTCAACAACCCCATGAATGCTCCAAACTGGGGGCAGAGTGGCTGGAAAGTTGCCAGGTGGAAAAGGACCTGAGGGTGCTGGTTGACAGCTGGCTGCACATGAGCCACTGTGTGCCCAGGTGGCTAAGAAGGTCACCTGCATCCTGGCTTCTATCGGCAATAGTGTGGCCAGCAGGAGCAGGGAAGTGATTGCCCCTGTACTGGGCAGTGGTGGGGCATCACCTCAAATACTGGATTTAGTTTTGGGCCCCTTGCTCAAAAAAGGACGTTGAGGGTCTGATGTGAGTCCAAAGAAAGGCAATAAAGCTGGTGAAAGGTCTGGAGAACAGGTCTGGTGAGGAGCAGCTGAAGGAACTGCAGTTGTTCAGCCTGGAGAAAAGGAGCCTGAGGGGAAACCTTCTGGCTCTCTACAACTACCTGAAAGGAGGTTGGAGACAGGTGGGATTTCTCCTTCCTATTACAAAGTGATAGAATGAGAGGAAATAGCTTGGGAAAGTTTAGGTTGAATGTTAGGAACAATTTCTTTGCTGCAAGAGTTGTCAGGCATTGAACAGGCTGCCCAGGGAGGTGGAGTCACCATCCCTGGAAGTCTTCAAGAAATGTGTGGACATGCCACTTGGGGACATGGTTTAGTGGCAATGGTGGTGTTAGATCGATGGTTGGACTCGCTGTTGGAGGTCTTTTCCAACTGAAGCAGTTCTATGATTGTACTTGAAGCAATGAGAAGAACCAAAGCTCTTGCTTAGAGTTAAGGAATAAGGATCTAGAGGTGTGCCAAGTCACAACTTCAAATGCTGAGGGCTAACTTTGGCCCAGTAGGAGTGACTGTCATGCTGGTAAAGATACTACTGCTCCTTTAACCAAACCCTGATAACAGGTGCAGTTGTTTCTGAGATAATAGCTCTTCCATTTTTATTGCCCAGGTTGCTGCACAGTCTTACCTCGCTGATATTCTTTTACTGTGTCGACTTGAAGAGCAAGATCATACAGTGAGCAACTGGACTCAAACCCTGTGTCCTCCTCACCTGTAACTGGGAAACTTTATGGCTCTTCATTTTCCACTTGCCTAATTTCTGAAATTTAGCTGCATTAAGCAGGTCAAAGGACTTTCTCCTTCCCCAGTACTCTGCCCTAGGGAGGACACAGCTGGACTGCTGGGTCCAGTTCTGGGCTCCCTAGCTCATGAGGGACAGAGAACTACTGGAGAGAATCCAGTGGGAAGCCTACAAAGGTACTTCAGGGGCCTGGAGTATCTCTGTGAGGAGGAAAGGCTGAGAGCCCTGGGGTGTTTGAGCCTGCAGAAGAGCAGCTTGAGAGGCTCATCAATAGATAAAAGACCTTTTGGAGGACAAGAGGATGAGGCCAGACTCCTCTTGCTTAGCCACAGGACAAGGGGCAATGGGCACAAGCTGGAACTCAGGAGATTCCATCTGAACAGGAAGAGAAACTGATGTGAGGGTGCTGGAGCCCTGGAGCAGGCTGCCCAGAGAAGTTGTGGAGTCTCCGTGTCTGAAGAGCTTCCAAACTCTCCTGGCCATTGTGGTGCTGGGCAGCCTGCTGTGGGTACTCTGCTTTAGCAGGGGGGTTGGACTGGATGACCTCCAGAGGTCCCTCCCAACCCTCACCATGCTGGGAATCTGGGATTGTGTAATTTCCTGTATCTTTTCTTTGGTTTAGCTTTGGTTTGTGCTGACTGACTCAGTGCTCAGTGACTGAAAGCACTGTGAAGGGTACTGATACTTCCTGTGTCTAACAAGCAGGTTCTCCACCCGAGGAACCCAGGTGCCCAGAGAGAGAAGCTGTTTCCCTGTTGAGAACATACTGATTGAAAATAAATCTAGGTGATTTCTTTTTTTTTCACTTGTTTACACTGTTGCCTTGATAAAAAATACAACTTGGGAAGTAGAGTCTGTTACAACTCGCCCACATTTTATAAGGCCACTTAAGCCATGAAATGTTATCTTTACCCTTGCCCTTGGCAAGGGGAGAGGAGATAGATGAGATGTTCCCATGTGCAGCAGTAGCTGTGGCTATAACTGGTCAAAAATGAGGTTTGGAGCTTTCAAAGGCTTTGTTCTGGAAAGTGACCCAGAAATGATGTTGAGGATAAAAAGTGTATTTGTCAGAGTACTATTTATGGTGCTGAGCTAGCAGCACGTATGGGAGAGGAGGGGAAATGAGGATGTAGAAGTTCTGGACCAAGCTAAGAGAGCACAGGTACTCCCCATACTAGGATTCATTTGCAGTGTTTGCAGCTCCTAGCTCCCTGTTCCATTTGTTTCTCAGAGAGTCGCAGCTATGGCTGGGATTTTCAAAGGAGCCTGCACAAGGGTTTCAGTGATGTTTGGAATATTAATTCCTACAGCAGTGAGTTCAGGAACTGGAGGGCTGCTTTTCTGTGCAGTCTCTGCCTCTGTCATGGACCCTAACCATGGACAAGCAATGCCAGTGCCATAGAGGGTTTCATGTTGCTGCTTTGCAGCGCTTCTGCCTGAGGACAGCTAATTATTTTCTCTGCTTTATGTGCTCTGAACTGAGTCACGGAAGGACCTTGGCCCAGAAGGACTGGCATTTCTGAAGCCAAGGCTACAGTGGAATGTAGACACTCAAGTCCAAAAGTGAAGTCCTCCAACCCCTGCCTCGTTAGCAGAGTGCCAAACAACTGCTGTGTTTGCCAGCACAGGCGCAGAGACGCTGCCAGCTCCACCTTGATGCCATTCAGTTCGGGCTCTGCTTTTTGAGCTTGGGGCATGCAGATCCTCTGCCTGGGAACCCCAAGGAGCCTGGGCTGGCAGAAACTCAGAGTGTATCTAACACCTTGTGTGAAAAGTTTCCAAGGGAACTTCTGACTCTTCATGGCAGCCTGCACTAGAATATTGCACTTCCTCCCTGCCTGCTGCCTTCCAGGCAAAAGCATAATCACTTCACAGATGCATAGTATGGATTGGGTTGGAAGGGACCTTAGAGACTATCTAGTTACAATAGATGGGCAGGGACAACTCCCACAGCCCAGGTTGCTCAAGGCCTCATCCAACCTGGCCTTGAACACCTCCAGGGAGGGAGCATCCACAGCCTCCCTGGGTAACCTGTGCCAGTGTCTCACCACTTTCACTGGAAAGAATTTCTTCCTAATCTCCAGTGTAAATCTTCTCTCCTCCAGCTTCAATCCATTCCCCCATATCACTACAAGCCCTTGTAAAAAGCCCCTCCCCAGCTTTCTTGCCAGTACTGGAAGGCTGCTCTAAGGTCTCCCCAGAGCCTTCCCTTCTCCAGGCTGAACTCACAGTTTCTGCATCTCTTCTGCAAACCTCCAGTGAGATTTTCAGTAAGTAGTTCATTTAATAATATATTAATTGTCTGAAATACAGAAGAGTTTCCCTCAATCAGATCTGCTTGGTTTAATCTAGGCTTTCAGTGTCATGCCCATTGGAAATTGGCAGTTGATGCCAGCTGGCAAAGTGCTGACCTCAGCAGAAGGGCAGCGCAAATTTGATGGCAGAGACAGGACATTGACATGATCTGTAAGTTTCAGCTCACAGGTGAACCATAGTAGCCTTGTGTAAGTGCTGTGAAAGAACATTTCCCAGGTTCCTCTCCAGAGTGGTTTTCTTGGGGGCAGCAGTAGGTGGTAGTGCTCTCGGAGGCTGCAGCCAGCAAGAACAGTTTTTGTTCTGGTTGGTTCTACGTTTCTATAGCTGACACCACCAAAACCACACCAGCTTCTTGGAGCAGCGCCTGAGCAAGTGCTCTCTGCTGTTACTGTCACTAAAGGAGCAAAAACAGGGACAGCAAGGAAGGGAAACTTGGCCCAAAAGCATAGGACACAAACATTTCTACCCCACCCTCCATCTGGCAGTGAAATGTGAGGGTGCGAGTGCAGCAGGTGAAGGTTTGGGGGTAAAGGGAACAGCCTCCCAGAGTGTCCACTCAGCACTTCCTACTGTCAGTGTCTGCATGGAGAAATGTGCAGGAAGAGGTGGGGCCAGCCCTCAGCAAAGTTATTCCCCAAGTAGTGGTCTCTCCTCTTTAAAACCAGGCACCCACCCACCAGCTGGACCCTAGAATTGTTTTGCTTGGTAAAGACATTTGGGATCACCAAGTCCAACCACTCTCTTAACTCTGCCAAGGCTTATGCTAAACCATGTCCCTCAGCACCACATCTCTGCCTCTTTTAAACACCTCCAGGGATGGGGACTCAACCACCTCCTTGGGCAGCTTATTCCAGTGTTTGGGAACCCTTTCAATGAAGAAGTTTCTTCCAATGTCCAACCTAAACCTGCCCTGGTGCAACTTGAGGCCGTTTCCTCTTGTTCTATCAGTCGTTCCTTGGGGGAAGAGACCAGCATCTTTCAGGGAGCTGTAGAGAGTGAGAAGGTATCCGCCCAGAAGCAGCCTTGCTTCAAAGTGCCAGGCTTGGATTATCAGACTGCCAGGTTACTTCCAGTGTTGGTCAGCAGGGAGGGGTTCTCTATTTTTAAAGCTCTTCCAGTACACCTAGATGTAATGAAATGGGACAGACTCTCTGAGTGAGGTTGGCAGTGGGACCTGCAGGAAACTGGGAACTTGGTCAAATGATTTTAATAGACTTATTCTCAGTTTTCCAACTTTCTGACACTTCAGCAATTAATTTGCTCCCTGTATCAATTCTCCTGGCATAATCCCAGTGAACCAGTTTAGTCATTAAAGGGCATGATGCAATTCCTGCAAAATCAGAACCACCACCTCTTCAGGTATATTTATCTTCATTGCAGTTTAACCAAGGACATTGATGTGAGCTAGTCAGAATCTGTTCCTGCTGTAACCTCAGCCACAGGAGCTGGAGGACAGGAAGGGGATGGGTCCTGCTCCTCGTGGAAACAGAATGAACAGGTCAATATTGGACACTTCCGTGTGTCTCTAGCTAAAGATCCTATGACAGTTTCTGCCACTTTGCTCTGGTGAGGCTTCACCTGGACTACTGCATCCAGCTCTGGGGCCCTCAACACAGGTAGGACATGGACCTGATGGAGCAGGTCCAGAGGAGGCTCTGGGGAGACCTGACAGGAACCCTACATTACATGAACGAAGGCTGCAAAGAGACTGTTGACAAAGGCCTGCAGTGACAGGACAAGGGCTATGGCTTCAAACTAGAGCAGAGTGGATTTAGATTGGGTGTTAGGAACAAGTTCTGCACCATGAAGGGAGTGGAACACTGGAACAGGTTGTCCAGAGAGGCTGTTGAGGCCCCATCCCTGGAGATACTCAAGGTAAGGCTCTACAGGGCTCTGGACAACCTGATCTAATTGAGGACATCACTGCTGAGTGCGGAGGAGGTTGGACTGGATGACCTTTGGAGGTCTCTTCCAACCCAGACCATTCTGTGATTGTTTGATTCCATGGGAACCTTTTAATAACCGAGTGGCACAACATTTTAAAGGCTCACCATTTTTTCAGGAAGACATTGGGAAGGTTGAGCATTCATCCTTTAGACCTGTTTTCCATATTTAAGGAGTTACAGTGATTTTAGGGATAAAGTACTATGTTTCCAATTGCAGCCTATGCAGGCAGGGATAAATTCCTGACTGGTTGATCATCTCAAACCAGATTGCTGTACGATGCCTATTCACTCCCAGTCTGTACCAGCCAGTCAGTCAAATCACCTCAAGGACTTCCCTGGAGTTTCTTCTGGAGTCCAGTGGGAATCTTCCCCAGCATTAACTTGTCTCTCTCACCCCTTGTCTTTTCCATGGGAGTCCTTGTAAAAAGGGAGTCTCCATCTTCTCAGTAGCCACCCTTTATGTACTGGTCTATGGTAATAAGGTCTCCCCTGAGCCTTCTCTTCTTAAGGCTGAACAACCTCTTCCTATGGCAGGGCTTCCAGTCCTCTGGTCATAAGGCACATCACAGTGGCAGAATGCAGAGGATCTGGAGGAGCAGGAATCAGGGTTTGAGGCTGTTTTGAACCAAGAGGTAGCGCAGCGAGAAAGAGAGAAAAGAGTCACCACAACACCAACCTGGGCTCCGGAGCCTATTTTTGGTGAGACTGCATCTGGATAACCTCAGTCCTGCTCACTCAGAAGGAAATCAAGCTAAAGTGCTTTGGATGTGGCCATCCCAGAACACAGGCTTGAAGCAAGGGACCTCAAGCCATTCCACACTGTCCCAAGGCAGATGTTTTAGGTCTGTTCCTGGAGAAAACATCTTATGATGACAGACTGAAGGAGCTGGGGCCGTTCAGTTTGAGGAAGAGGAGGCTGAGGGGACACNGCCTATGCAGGCAGGGATAAATTCCTGACTGGTTGATCATCTCAAACCAGATTGCTGTACGATGCCTATTCACTCCCAGTCTGTACCAGCCAGTCAGTCAAATCACCTCAAGGACTTCCCTGGAGTTTCTTCTGGAGTCCAGTGGGAATCTTCCCCAGCATTAACTTGTCTCTCTCACCCCTTGTCTTTTCCATGGGAGTCCTTGTAAAAAGGGAGTCTCCATCTTCTCAGTAGCCACCCTTTATGTACTGGTCTATGGTAATAAGGTCTCCCCTGAGCCTTCTCTTCTTAAGGCTGAACAACCTCTTCCTATGGCAGGGCTTCCAGTCCTCTGGTCATAAGGCACATCACAGTGGCAGAATGCAGAGGATCTGGAGGAGCAGGAATCAGGGTTTGAGGCTGTTTTGAACCAAGAGGTAGCGCAGCGAGAAAGAGAGAAAAGAGTCACCACAACACCAACCTGGGCTCCGGAGCCTATTTTTGGTGAGACTGCATCTGGATAACCTCAGTCCTGCTCACTCAGAAGGAAATCAAGCTAAAGTGCTTTGGATGTGGCCATCCCAGAACACAGGCTTGAAGCAAGGGACCTCAAGCCATTCCACACTGTCCCAAGGCAGATGTTTTAGGTCTGTTCCTGGAGAAAACATCTTATGATGACAGACTGAAGGAGCTGGGGCCGTTCAGTTTGAGGAAGAGGAGGCTGAGGGGACACCTCATGGCTGTCTACAGCTACCTGAAAGGACATTGTGCAGAAGGTGCTGATCTCTTCTCACAGGTAAATAGTGATAGAACAAGAGGGAATGGCCTCAAACTGCGACTGTTTAGGTTTAGGCTGGGTATTAGGAAGAACTTTTTTTTTTCCCCCAGCAGGAGTGGTCAGGCATTGGAATGGGCTGCCCAGGGGGCACCAACCCTGGATGTGTTTAAAAGTTGTTTGGATATGGTGCTTAGGGATGTGTTTTAGGGTGCGCCTTGTAGAGTATGGGTATGGGTTGGACTTGGTGTTCCTGAGGGTCTTTACCAACCTGACTGTTTCTGTGATCCTGTCACTCTGATCAGCCAGGTCTGCAGGGCCTGTGAACAAGGTGGTGGTGGTGACACACTCTGTTACCCCAAGGGAATGCTTCAGTTCAGTGTTAGGATTTCAGTGGAGTTGTGTGAAATGATTTCACAACACCCTCTGGCCAATCAGTGTCAGTTTGCAGTTCCTAGAAAACAGAGAACCTGAGGCAGAACAATTTGGTCTTCTCAGCCACGTGAGCGAGCAGTGCGCTCTTCAGGCCAAGAAGGCCAGTGGTCTCCTGGGGTGCATTGAGTGTCACCAGCAGGTCAAAGTTGGTTCTCCTCCCCTTCTACTCTGCCCTAGTCAGACCACAGCTGGAGGTACTGGGCCAAATTCTGGGCTCCTCAGTTCAAGAGGAACAGGAAACGACTGGAAAAACTCCAGTGGAAACTACAAAGATGCTGAGGGGCTTGGAGCATCTCTGTAAGGAGGAAAAGCTGAGAGCCCTGGGGCTGACAACCTGCAGAAGAACAGCCCCAGAGGGGATCTGCTCAGTACTCGGCAAGAGATAAAGGACCTGGGATGGGGGGGCAAGAGGATCGAGCCACATTCAGTGGTGCCCAGGGACAGGACAAGTGGCAAAAGGCAGAAACTGGAAACTAGGAGGTTCCATCTGAACAGGAGGAGAAACTTCTTTGATAAAAGGGTGCTGGAGCCCTGCAGCAGGCTGTCCAGAGAGGTTGTGGTGTCTCCTTCTCTGGAGAGATTCCAGACCCATCTGGGCATTGTGATCCTGAGCAAGCTGCTCTGGATGACCTTGCTTTATAAGAATGGTTGAACTGGATGATCTCCAGAGGTCCCTTCCAACACCCACCATGCTGGGACTCTGAGATTCTGTGATTTGAAACTACAATTTGCAGCACATTAATAGCTCAGCCAATAAAAATACTCTATTGCAATGTGGGGCTGTGCCTGCTTTTGCTGGAAAACCCAAAGCATAGTTTAATGTTTTTTAATACTAAGATTGCCAAAAAGGTACTTTGTGCCAAGAAGTCATTGCTAAATTTGAAGCTGACTCTGGGTTACACTAACCTTCAGTTCAATGACAGTTCCTCACTTCATAAGTTACAGTTCTTGCTTCTTTTATCTGTGTACTGTTAAACTGCAAACCACTGTGTTGCAGGATGGAAATGGAGGAGAAGGTGCTAACCAGTCTGCTAGAGAGCTAATCCATCATTCCTAACACACTTGGGAGCAGTGCCACACCAAGTTTCACAGCTGTCAGGCTTCACTAAAAGGAAAGGTTGAGCTGTGGGCAAAGCCAGTTGAAGTGTGCACATGTAACTCAGACAGCAACTGAGTCCTGGGCCGCATCAAGAGAAGCGTGGCCAGCAGGGCAAGGGAGGGGATTCTGCCCCTTTACTCTGCTCTTGTCAGACCCCACCTGGAGTACTGTGTGCAGTTCTGGAACCCTCAGCACAGGAAGGACATGGAAGTGTTGGAGCCAGTGCAGAGGAGGCCACCAAGATGCTGAGGGCTGCAGCAGCTCTGCTGTGAGGGCAGGCTGAGAGAGTTGGGGCTCTGCAGCCTGGAGAATAGAAGGCTTCCAGGAGACCTGATAGTAGCCTTCCAGTATCTGAAGGGGGCCTACAGGAAGGCTGGGGAGGGACTATTGACAAGGTCTTGCAATACCAGGACAAGGGGCAATGGGTTTAAACTGGCAGAGGTGAGATTTAGACTGGATGTTAGGAGGAAGTTGTTTACAGTGAGGGTGATGAGGCACTGGAACAGGTTGCCCAGGGAGGTTGTGGCTGCTCCCTGCCTGGAGGTGTTCAAGGCCAGGTTGGACAAGGCCTTGAGTAACCTGTACTAGTGGGAGGTGTCCCTCCTGCCTAGGGGGTTGGAATTAGATGATCCTTGAGGTGCCTTCCAACCTTACCATTCTATGATTCTATGATTAAGTGTTTTGTGTCTGTGTGGAAGAACATCTCAGGAGTAAAGAAGCGACCTGGTTTGGGGCACACAAAGCAGTACCTGACATGTTTTGCTCTCGCCAAGGACAGTTTGGTGCTGGAGCGTGTCCAAAGAAGAGCAGTGAAACTGGTGAGGAGTCTAGAGCACAAGTCTTGTGAGGAGCAGCTCAGGGAACGGAGGTTGTTTATCCTGGAGAAGAAGAGGCTGAGGGAAGACCTGGCCCTCTACAACTCTCATGAGAGGAGGGAGCCAGGTGGGGTTTGGTCTTTTCTCCCAAGCAACAAGCAATGGGACAAGAGGACATGGCCTCAAGTTGCACCAGGAGAGGTTTAGGTTGGACATGAGGAACAATTTCTTCCCCAAAAGGTTCATCAGGGGACCAAGCTACCCAGGCTTGGAGGGATTTAAAATCTGTGTAGATGTGGTACTGAGGGATATGGTTTAACTGGCATGGTGGTGTTGGATTGATAGTTGGACTTGAGGTATTTTCCAGTCTTAATGATTCTATAGTTTAGGAGTGACCTGGCAGTTCTGCATTAACAGTTGGACTTGATGATCTGAAAGGTCTTTTAGCAGCCTAAACAATTGAATGATTCCACTCCAGCGCCTGTGTCAGCATGAGTAAGGCTCCTGCCAAGTGAAAATAACCATTTATTGGCAACGCAGCTCTGAATGGCACCATGTGACTGCCATGGCCTCTGAAGCAATCTGTTGCCCATCTGGCATGTCTTCAACACGATGGGCATTGCTGGGAGGGGATCCGATAGACCTAAACTCTGATCCTGTATTACTGCTGTTCTTAAGTGCAGTATATCTCTGGGATTCAAATGAGTGTAGCAGTTAGGTGGACTTGCCATGTCACAACACCTGTCTCAACAAGGTTTCAGTCTTAGACACATTGAGTTGTTTCAATGGTTAAGGAGTGAATTGTAGCCCAGCAGAGTGAGGGAAGCCTCAGACTGAGGTAGCTGCAGAGAGAGGTTACAAAGTGTTTGCTTCTCAGGGATACTGAAGGTATCAGTTGCTCACTGTGCTCTTCTGGGCTGGTAATTTGATAGGAAATTCTCTTTGTCTCTTAACAATCCCCACTTGTACGGTGTGGAATTTTACTCTGAGAATGAATTCAAATTTGTTAGAAAAATGGTGCAAGGAACTTCTTTTGTTCCCTCTGGTATGTTTTGGAGGCAATGTGCATCTGTGAGTTAAAAGGACTGAGCATCTAGATAATCATCACTGAAGTAATTACTGCTGTGGGCAATTGAATCCACACTTTTTGGCTTCCACATTTCAGTTTCCTAATGAAATGCATGTCTGGAGCTGGCAACATTGGACACAATAAAGACTGGAGAGGGGTGTGGTGTTTGCACTTTGCTCGCATGAAGTGGTGCTGGCTATCAGGGATTTTTATGGAAGCTTGGAATTGGCAGCAACTGATGGATTCCACGCCCTTCTTGCAGGGAACACCAGTCACGTGGTTTCAGGAGAGTGTTTGGATTTCCCTTTCATAGAAGAAATCACTTGTTTAAAGAGCTCACAGATACATTTCTAGTCTCTCATAGACCTGCCACCCTCATGAGTCTTTAGAAGTCCTAAATAGAATATCAGAATGGTTTGGGTTGGGTGGGACTACCAAAGCTCATCCAGACCAACTCCCCTGCAGCGAGCAGGGACGTCCTCCACTAAATCAGGTTGCTTAGAGCCTTGTTGAGCCTGACCTTGAATATCTCCAGGGATGGGGCCTCAACTGCCTCCCTGAGCAACTTGTTGCAGTGTTCTACCAGCCTCATGGTAAAGAACTTGTTCCTAACATCCAGTCTAAACCTCTTCTAATTTCAAACCATTGTCCCTTGTCCTGTCACTCCAGGCCTTTGTAAACAGTCTCTCTGCAGCCTTCTTGTAGCCCCTTTCAGGTACTGGAAGGTTGCTATTAGGTCTCTCCAGAGGCTTCTGCAGCTCCCTCAGCCTGTCCTCATAGCAGAGGTGCTCCAGCCCTGTGATTGCCTTCGTGGCCTCCTCTGGACCTGCTCCATCAGGTCCATGTCCTTCCTGTGTTGAGGGCTGCAGATCTGGATGCAGTACTCCAGGTGAGGAGTACTTGGTTTTTATTTTATCTGAACTTGTTTGTACTTCTGAATGCAGATAGTTACACCTGAGATTCTCTTTAAATTCAGAAAGAATGTGACGCAATTCTGTTGTAACATTCTCGGCCCACAGAAATGAAACAAACATGCATGGCTGGTATTAATTCAAAGCCACAGAAGCATGGGGAAATTAATCTTCAGCTTAGAAGAGCTACAAAAGCAGCTGCTGTGGATGGGCACGTTACTCTTAATTAGCAAGGAATTTATTGAACTAAATTAAATTACTGCAAAGTGGCTTATCTGTATAATAGCATCAAGTCAGCAGTGCAAGCAAAGTTACAGTTGCAGATGTGTTTCTTCAGTGGTGCTTTTTTTGCTCTTGCAGCAGTTTTGAAACAGAATTAACGTGCAGTAGGCAAACCGAGGGCTGTTTAGAGCACAAAACAAACACTTAGGGCCTTGTTGTGAAAGCAAGTGAGTAACAGTATACTAAATATATACACATAATGTTTGCATATGGCATGGGCTGTAAACAACAAGATGGAATTCCATAAGGAAAAGGGAAATCCATACCTGCATTGGCTTGCTGTCTGGTTGTTTTTTTTTAATCATAGCTGGGTGGAGGCTGTTACCATTTGCATTTCATCCTGAACTGCACCATCTCAGCAGCTTCCAGGATGCTTCCCAGTCCTGCAGAAGCAGTAGCAGAGAGATTTGTGAGAGGGTTCCCTAAGCTGTGTCTTTTCTCATGGCTGTTAGGCTTACATCCATTATTTTCACCGTCATAAGGCTGTGTTCACCAGCACAGCACCCATGGGTGTGTTCCCCGTGAGGAATCCAGGTAGAACGAGCTCACTTCGGGCCGTAGCACTGCTAGCCCGCGGTGGAGCACTCGGGTTCATATGGGACGTAGCTTAACTCTTGTTGTCACTCAGCTTCCCAGGGTCTGCAGGTGGCTATAGGCCTAAGGAAGGTGTCAGAACACTGAGGGCAAGGAGGCTTTGATCACCCAGGGGATGTGGCTCAGCAAGGGCCCAGTGCTGGGTCCTGCACTCACAGACCCCCCAACACAAAGCTCCCAGGCTTGGGGAAGAGCGGCTGGGAAGTGTCTGGGTCCGAGGCAGTCCGTGCCCAGGCTACCTAAGGCCGCCCGCGGTCCGGCCCAGCGGTAGTGCGGCCAGTAGAGGGAAGCGATAGTCCCGCACTGCGCACCGCTGCCGCCGCACCTTCATTAGTCGGTGCGGCCTTAGGCCACTCGCTCCAAAAGGGACGTTTGAGCGGCTGGAGCAAGTCCAGAGAAGGGCAAGGAAGCTGGGGAAGGTCTGCTGAGGAGCAGCTGAGGGCGTTCGGCCCGGAGGAGGCTGAGGGCAGAGCTCTCTGAGGTGCCCGGAGCCAGGTGTGTGTGTAAGGGTTGTCCTACCAGGTAACGAGCAATGGGATAGGAGCAGGTGGGCCTCAGGTCGTACCTCGGGAGGTTTCTTTCTGTTGGACACGAGCAATAATCTCTTCCCCAGGAGGGTTGTCGAGCACTGGCCTAGGCACCCAGGGCAGTTCCCATCCCTGGGGGGTTTCAGAGCCGACGCAGATGTGGTGCTGAGGGACGTGGTTTAGTAGTTGGACCCAGTACCTCCAGAGGTCTTTTCACTCTAAGTGCGGCTGGGGAATGGCTTTGGGAAAATAGCGTGAGCGGCAGGAGCGCTCCAGCCCTTCCCTGAGACCCGCCTGGGAACACCTTCCTGTGGGGATGGACCTGCCCCGGGACCCCTGCACTCCCCGGCGGCTGGCAGCCTTAGGCCGCTACAGGCACCACCCAGCTCCGCCCGGGCTTCCTCCGCTCCCCTCCGCCCTGCTTCCCCTCCTGGATTCGCGCCCCTTTGTGCGGCACCGGGCGGGGGTCGGGGAGCCTCAGTGGGGCAGGGAGGGGAGGCCGAGCCCGCGCCCTCCCTAGCGCTTCCGCAGCCTCCATCCTCTCCGGCGAGGGCCAGCAGGAGGCCGTTGCGGGCGGGCCGGGGGCGGGCGGCGCCTGGAGCGGCTCCCCGGCTCCGGCNCCGAGGAGGTGGCGAAGCGATTGGCCAGCACCCGCCGGGAGCTGAGCAACAGGCGCAAGATCCTGCTGCGGAACCTGCCGGCCGAGAGCAGCAGCCAGGTACGGCCGACACCTC
The DNA here is from genome assembly GCA_013396675.1 of Eubucco bourcierii. Taxonomy (NCBI): domain Eukaryota; kingdom Metazoa; phylum Chordata; class Aves; order Piciformes; family Ramphastidae; genus Eubucco; species Eubucco bourcierii. The sequence goes on along the minus strand of VWZE01002135.1, from coordinate 11,733 downwards.
TCCTCCGGCGGCGTGGCGCGATCCCGTCGGCGCCTCGGGCGGGCCGGGGCAGGGCTGGGAGCTCGCAGCGCCGCCGAGCAGCCGCGTCCCGGGGCGGTGAGGGGCTGCCCGGCGGCCGGCGCCTGCCCTCGCACCCGCAGGATTTCGTGGGCTGCAGCTTCTGTTCCTTTCCCTCTCCCGCGGCTCGGCTCGGGTTTCTCTTCCCGACGCCTCCTCGGCTTTGTTACCTCCGGTAGCGCGGTGCCCGCGGAGAGTGGCTCCGGTTTGTCTTCCCCGCGGCGGGAGGTGCCGCCCTTGCCCGCGGGGAAAGACGCTGGCATCGGCAGCCGCTGTGTGCCCGCCGGTGGAGCTGGAGCCGGGCCCCGGCGCCAGGGTGTGAGGAGCAGCCCATATCCCAGCGAGAACGCGGGGCTGTGCAGCAAAGTGTACGAAGCTGCCAGGCTAATGAGTGCGCTAATTGCGCTCGTGTGAGGGCACCTGAAGTGGGGCAGCGGCCGACGTGTGGCTGTCAGCGGCGCTGGAGAGGTGACACCTGTGCCCTGGCTGTGCCCGAGCAGGCCGAGCGGCTTCACAGCCCTGCAGCACCAACGTATTCTCTACTAAGCTAAAAAGCTCCAGATCTGGGTTGGTTTGTTTTCCAGGGGTGAGCAGTGCATCGTCAGTGAAAGCGATTTTCCACAATCTCACGGTGGTTTAGGAAAATTACACTCAAATTAGTGCAAAACGTAGGAGAAGATCAGTGAACTCTTATACCTAATGCGTCTGAATCACATTCTGAGGTGCTTTAGTTGCCTAGGCACTTCCCAGAGCTTTACCAGCTTCCAAAAACCACATCTTGATGCATAAGTAGAAGAAACTGTAATGATGTTTTTTGTTCTGAAGCTCTCCTTGTGTCTCTTCCTCTCTCTTTCTGAAGTGCAGGCAGCTGTGTTACCGGTGGGTGAGTGCAGCAGGTGAAGGTGGTGGGTGTTCTGTGTGACTCCTGTAAAAAGGCCCCATTCATTTGGGAGTGAATCTTTCAACCATACGTGTAACTGGATCCAGAGTGCCCAGCTCACTTGCCATGGCTCTTCTTGGTGCCTTTGTTCTCACATCTGTGGTGCCTTTTGATCTCTTTGGCCAGGCCATAGTGTGATTGTAGGTTGTCAAGAGTTTTCTAGCTGACAGTTTTGCTGCTGTCCTGTGTGAGCAGAGCCTCACCTCTATTTATAGCAACCCAATGACCTAATCAATAGCAAATTTGCAAGTCGGTACCCCTGCTAATCTTCCATCCCGTTGAAGAAGCCATCACGCGTGACTGTGTTGACACAGAGGGCTTACTGGAGTGTCACAAGGTGCTCGCTGCAGGCAGCCAGGGTAGGATCACTTGGTCTGACACTCCTGCAGCTGTGTTGGACACAGCAGGTAGTTGATGAGCTCAGGAAGCACATCTTGCCTCTGTGGAAGCCAGCGAGTTTGGCATTGCTTGGTCCGACAGGGAGTGCTGCAGGGAAAAACACTACCCTGAAGGTCCACCTGGGCAGCCACACCCTCTGGAAGTTTGCCGTTTTGTTTTCAGGACGTAAGAGGAGGACTTGGATGCCTGTTTCCCTATGTAAGGTTCTGATCTTCACCTGTTACTAGGATAGAACACTTCCAGTATGTACAGCTCCTGAAATATGATTTCAGAAGATGTCATTTTAGTTTTTAACATCATTGAGGGATTCATGTTGGCATGTAAAGGCCAACTCAGAAGAGTTGTGGAGAGGAAATTTCTGTCCTGGAGCACTTTTGGAAAGGAGAAGTATGTTTGTGATCAGACATGTTAAGCATACCTGTATATTTGGCTGTTGGGCATTTCCAGAAATCACCATGAAATGTAACATCTGTAATTGAGGAGCAGCTGAGGGAGCTGGGGATGTTCAGCCTGGGGAAAAGGAGGCTTGGGGCAGACCTTCTGGCTCTCTGCAACTCCTTGAAAGGAAGTTGGAGTGAGCTGGGGATCAGTCTCTTCTCCCAAGGAACAAGCATTAGAACAAGAGGGAGTTATCCCAGGTTGCAAGAGGGGACGTTTAGGTTGGACATTAGAAAAACTTTCTTTCCTGAAAGGGCTGTCAAGGCCTGGCCCAGGCTGCCCAGGGAAATGGTTAAATCCCCATCCCTGGAGCTATGTACAAGCCGTGTAGATGTGGTGCTAAGAGATGTGGTTCAGCAGTAGTCTCAGTAGTGTTTGGATGGATGGTTGGATTTGGTGATCTTAAAGGTCTAAATAGTTCTGTGCCTCTGTATATTTCAAATTAACACCTTTAGCAAATGCCTTGTGGAGGTGCTTTGTCTGCCTGTTTCTTCTTGAGATTCTGGGCTAGCCAAGTAAAAGCAGAGAAACTGCTGCTAACCTGGCCAGCTTGCTCCCCATCAGGAAGGAGATTAACGTAAAAGCACAGCAAAGTTTTCCAGAACAGGGTTTCTTAAATGTAATTCTTCACTGTAGTCACTGAGGTGTTGGTATTATGTGAAGAGTGAGGCCAGGATTTACCAAACCAGTCCTCAAACGACAGGCTTGTGTAGGATGGATGTTGTTCAGTTTTGTCTGAAGGTTCTTCATCTCCAAAATGAGTACAGAACTAGCTGCCCCCCCCCCTTTTTTTTTAATTCCTTCAGTTGAAATTAGGTAATGAACACTTTTCTCTGCCAATTTTAGCTATATACTAACTTTTAAAGGTCGTTACAGAATCACAGAATGGTAAGGTTGGAAGGGACCTCAAGGATCATCTAATTCCAACCCCCTGCCATAGGCAGGGACACCTCCCACTGGCACAGGTCACTCAAGGCCTCGTCCAACCTGGCCTTGAACACCTCCAGGCAGGGAGCAGCCACGACCTCCCTGGGCAACCTGTGCCAGTGTCTCACCACCCTCACTG
>VWZE01002134.1:22455-66714 GCA_013396675.1 Eubucco bourcierii | reverse complement strand
CGCTTCCATTCTCTATAAGCCTTCTTCTTGCTTTTGCTTCATTTATTACTTTTTTTTTTTACACCTTATTGTACCAAAAATCTAAATAGGATTGAAGTAGAATGTCTGCTCTTATCTAAATGAGGCTTTCATTTACATAAAACTTAAGACTTGTGATGCAAGTAGTCCTGAGAGCATCTGCAGATCTTACCCAGTAGTCTGTTTTCTGCCTTTGTGGCTCTTGCTGCTGGGGTTGCTATATCTGAGCAGTTACTCATCTTTTTTCATTGACATTTAACGTAATGAACTGTTTTCGTTAAAGGTTCACTGTCAAACAAGATCCTACTTTTTACAGAAAATAGAAAGTGTTTACCTGACCATGTACTTTATTACAAAGGAAACAATTTTACAATGCTTCTTTCAGGATCTATCACACTCTTGTTTGTTTTCTGTACCTCACAAAGCTCAGGTTGACACTGGGAGACACACATCCTGACTTTTATCTCCATCCAGCTTTATTTTCTGATTCACCTACCCCTGTATAACAGTACTGCTAGGTTTCTTAGTACCTGAGGTAGACATTTATAGTCAAAGAAATAAAATTACTGGTTTGAGTTTTAATTGATTGATTTTCATTTTAAATTTTGTAAAATCCCTTTGCAGTCTGGGGGCCCCAGGCTAAGGGACGGTGTCCCTTTAACAATGGCGGAAGTTCCACAGACTTCCAACTTGGCTCCCTTACAGTTTATTCTCAATATAAATATACCATCTGGGAATGCTTGATTCAGTGTTTCCCACATAATTGCTTTCTCATGTCAATTCTCCATTCTTTTACTGTGTGAAGTAGCTTTTTGCTGTACTATTTCAGGGGATCACGATAGCAGCCACCAATCTATCAGATAATGAATCAGATTGAAATAATGGTAACAGCAAAAGAATGTTCATGGTTTGCAGCATTTTCTCAGTAGGACCTTTAGCTGTAAGAGGGATCTACATGAATGTAGAAAAGTGAAACAAATATATTCCTTCAGGAAAGACATTGAAAAAATGACTAACATTAAGTGTGTGTGTGTGTGTACGTATATATGTATATATACATACACACACACTTAGAACTTCATGTAATTTAAGCTATGCTTAAAGATAAGCATGTATTTCAATTTATCCTTATACTAAAGCTTATTTCCTCTGTTTTTTTTCCTAACATAAATTAACGTTTAAAAGATTGAAGCAAGTTACCAGAAATTAGTAGAAAGGAAGAGGTAGCAATGAGTTTTACTCTGTATTTAAAATTAATACCTCCAAAGACTGAACTTCCTTCCATGTGACTAAAAAGTTAATTGTCATCATTGAGGCAGTATAGCACAAGTCCAAATTATTCTTCTCTAATCCTCTATTTTAAATATCCTGTACAAGTCTGCATCTTTAGGCACCCAAAAATCTTGTAAAATATCTTAAAAGCACTGTCAAAAAACTTTCCACAGCCTTTCACATCGGGTAATTTGTTTTCATTAGTGTACACATACTTTGGTCCTCAGATTTTGCATATTTATCTTTCTTTTGATATGCAATATTTAAATAAATACAGATTTTGAATCTAGCTGGACCATGACTTTGAAAAGGTTCTTAAGATATTTGGATAGCTGTGAAAAAAAAAAATCCCTTATTAATAACTACCACATGGATTAAATATTCCTTTTTAGTCACATTCACATCATGCTTTTATTCCACTTAATTGTTATTAAGCCAAACATTATTCAATATAAGAAAGCTTAATAAATTCTGTCTCACAGCTTGTAGTTTTTCCATTATAAAGCAACTCTTTGTCATAGAGGAGAAACATTTCAAACACACTTTTACAGCTTTCTTTCATGAGAAAGCCCTCAAGTGCTTTAGAGCACATTGCAAAATCTCTAATCCAATAACAGAAATAATAAAATGTGCTACACTCCTCCATGTCCACAGAAACAACCTGAACAGTAAGACTTTTCTTAGTACAGGTGAAGGAATTCTCTGCAGAGATGGGACAGATTGTTGGACAGTGTAATACGGTGCTAATTTGAGTTTGCCCTCTACTTCTTGCCTCAGAAAACTAAAAATACACACAAGTCCTTTTTTGTGTGACGTAGTAGCCAGCTCTGGCAGAGAGCATTAGCATCCTGTGTCTGGACAGTTGACTTTGAGAACTGGTATATTTTGAGTAAGGCGATGAAAAGAATCCAGTAAGGAAGGATTCATCAAGCAGTCTGAGAAGTATCATTAACTGGTGTAGCCTCAGCTAAATTCCTAGATACTTCATTTTTCAATTTAATTTTCCTTTTTTAATAAAACTAATATTTTTATAATCCTAATTATATGTTAATATTTTTTCTGGAGATGACATAGTGAATTCTTCTTTTCATGTACACTTTCTTTTTTCTCCTTTCACTCCTGCCCCACCTACTTTTAAATCCATGCTATTTATGCCAAAGAAACAGAAATATTAACGGCAAGTTAGGGTCATATGCACGCACGAGGCTGGGGATAATCAAGCCTTTAAGATCTCAGAAATGTCATTGTCTTGGGTTTAAACAAATGAGTTCCATAAAAGTTAAATTGTAGTTACTGAGTCTAGGTGTCTGATTAACTGAATGATGCTTAGAGTGCTAAATATCTTCTGTCTATCTTCTTCCTATCTGTCTTCAGCAAAACCCTCTTGTGTTTTCACATGCTGAGAGCACTTCACACTGATTTAGGAATGCCTATGATTTCTCTTGTAACAAAAGCATTCACTCCAAGCCCCCTCTCAGTAGGTAAGGTATTTTTCTTTAAATGTAGCATCTTCGACTGGAAGATTTAAGGTAGAAAATACAGGAAATTTGCCTTAAGAAATCTGCAGACGATGTGCTGCTTACATTGCAATGTTTTAATTTTCCACCTTTTGGAAACCAATCATTCACATCTCTACAATTCCATTCAAATTTGAATGACTTGGAAAAGCAGAAATTCTGATGCCCATTAATATGCTAAATATCATAACCTACAGTTTTTTCCTATAAGTTTCTTGCTGTTAAATATAGCATGCCTTATTTTCAAGGCTTCAGTTAGAGGCATAATGCTTTCTGAACATTTTCTTGAAGCTGTAGGAAGTCATGCAGTGGCAGTATGATATTGGAGCTGTTTCAGGTGGAGCAGCTGGGGCAGAAGGGCCCTTTTGAATCTTTAGGCAGCCTTTCTACTACTCCACACAACACAGTGGAAATGAGTTTCCAAGACCTGCAACTGTAATGGTTTGATTTCTGTGATTATCATCTGGCTTAATAAATCTCTTTTTATGACAATGACCTGCCCTTCCTTCAGAGTGATGCAGACACGCTCAGTGGGCTTGCAGCTTTTCTTACCAAAGGCAGCTCCTCACTCCCCAGATGATACCCACATGAGCTCCACTCTAGCTTCTTTGAGTGCAGTACAACCTTGGGTGAAGCTGTCACTTCTATGCCCACGGTCACTGTAACTTCAGCTTGTGTGATCAGCACAGAACACTTCTCTGATTCTCTGTCATGCCTTTCCACACCCAATCCTCTTACCCATCTCACTTGGACTGCTGCACATTAGCATTAGGGTGCCTTAATTCCTGCACTGATAACGGATAGTTGCTTTCCCAGTGAGAGTAAATACTAATAAAATGGACACCTGTGTCCTAACATGGGAGCAATTGTATACACAGCTGTCACAGCCTCTGTTTGCCTTCATGCCTGATCACGCAGTGCATGGCAGGGCATGCAGAAGGCAATAGCACTTCACCTGTGATTAATAACTACTAGAGGCCATAGTGCTGTCATGGGCATCCTTGCCTGTTTGTGGGTTTTAACACAGAGCACTCAATTGAAAGGCAAGTGCACTGACCCAGGCTAGCTGTCTTTTTCCTACAGTCAGAAAAAATGTGTGTGTTTATCTCAAGAGAGACACTGAAGGCTGGCAGCTGAAGTCACTGCAAACACAGGAAAAGTGAAGCCTCTGCCTTTAACTTCAGAGCTCCTTTTTGCTCTCTCTAACCTGATCTTTCAGAAAACTGGGCACAGAAGTCAGTTGGCAAGGCAAGTAAGAAAGGATTTTATGTAAAGTAGGTTAATTTTCATCTCAAAAGGCTATACAAAGTATGGTGAATTCAGTCTCCCACAATGCCGTGAAGGGAGTCTTATTTTTGTTATGTAGGCTTATAAATCAGTATAACCATAAACAAAGAAATTAAATGTCAGGAATTATCCCTGACCTAGAAACCTGATCGTTTTGCCTTAAATCTCTTTCTTTTACCCTATAGGCCACACCTGTTTCTTTTTGCCTCCCAATAAATACAGGTATAACAATATATCCACTACAGCTGCACAGCATTTATCACTGCTGATATTTCCACTGCATGGGAGTGAACGACTTTTCACTTTATTTTTAATTAAATCTTTTTTATGGTCTTATTATGAGATAATGAATCTGCCAGAAAAAAAGTAGAGACTGTATATATGGAGTCTTGGAGATACACCAGCTTTTCTCAAGCACTGTCTATGCTATATTTACAGCCTTTAATTTTATAGGTAATAACTATCTTCCCTAACAGTGAATTCATCTGAGACAAAGTTGTGTTGTTAGATACACTATTAGCTTTTTTTCACCTACTGTTCGTTGTCTTCATTTCTCTCTCCCAATGACAATGAGCAGTTTGTTTACGCAGTTAGATTAATTCTTTTCAGCTGCATGTGTGATTGCTTTAATTCTTCCCAAATGGGCTGAAATTCACCAGAAATGTTGTCTGTGCTATCTCCCCTATTTGCTTAATTATGCTTCAGAAGCGCTACTTTACTTCTAGCTTTTATGTCTGAAGAGCAAATCATTCTCTCTGTGACAACTGTGCAAAAGTAAGTACTGGGTTTTGTCATCTAGAACCTGAACTAGTGAGAAAGTAAATGAGAGGTTTAATCTCCTGGGTTGTGGATTCTCCATCTCTTTCAGATGTGGAGTTCACTATTATTCTGCTTTACGACAATGACCCAAATCATGAAGTAAAATGAAATTTTGTGTTGAGTTGGGCCAAATTTAGCCATGAAATAATCCAAGAGAAAAGGTTGCTTTATACCTGAGCTGACCTTATTACTCTGTCATTAATCTGCTTTGTTATGCCTGAAGAATCATGGGGGTCTCAGAACTGCTGGTAATCTTCTCTGCCATATGTGTGGTAATATCTGAACACAGCAGGATAAATTGACAATAGTCCCATCCTTGCTTTATTACTTGTAAATCAGCCTGTTAATGTTATCTCAATGCAGTTTGTTGGGATTAACATAGATGATATTTGAATTGCCACAGTGATTAGTTCTTAAAAACTCTTTAGTAGTGTGAATTTTGAAACTTAGACATAAATTAGTACTGAAAGTTAAAAACCCCATCCAGTGCAGCAAAAGAAAAATCAGAGAGCTATCCTATCAATAGGAAGAAACAACCTGACTCAAGGATATGTAAAATGTCTTTTGCTGTAGTTTATTTGAATCCCAGAAGAGAGATTGAAGACAAAGTATTGGTTTGGGAGCTTAAAGTACTTCTTGATGAGGCAGCTGAGTTCATAAATCACAGCTCAATCTGAATGAGTATAGTAAATTATTTTAATTTTTTTGTAAACATGTCTTTTCTCTGATTGACAAAGAAAACACTCATCACCACGCTCTGATCCAGCTTGTCCTCTGCACTCTGGCTGTCTACCAGCGAGTTCCAGTCAGCTGCATTTGAATTCGAGAGGTGATTAAAGTTTTCTGATTTTCTACAGTTTCTTTAGAAAGAAATCCTATGACTGCCATAAAAGATCATGAGGAAATATGACCCAGGATGAGCAGTGACTGCCCATGCGCACAGGGAGATGAATAGAAATATGCCCCCACTGAAAAAGGAAGCACCTTCCTTCTCTCATAAAGATATGCCAAGAAGCAATAGCTAAGAAATGTCAGTAATGTAATGAAAACTAAACAAAAAAATTCTGCATTACATGAGTAGTTACTTCACAGCATTACTCTTTAATTTCTCCAAGGTCCTACCAAAATTATTGTTTATATTGAGCATTGTATTTAAAAGTTTCTGAAACATTTTCACCATGATTGATTTTGTTAACATTAATAAAACCCAGCACTTTGGCATTCTAGAGGTTGACAGCCCTCTTTGCCTTTTTAGTTTTGCAGTTGTTTACAGGCGTATGGTAGAGTCTTTATAGTGATGAGTGCTTTGTGACAGCACAGTGCTGAAAAGAGAGGAGAGGATACATACGAACGGCCTCATCTCAATAAGCAAGCTGCAGAGGGTACTCCAGGGCAGAGCGCCCTGCTGAGACTGCACACCTCCCTCTGCACAAACACCCTTTGCAGGGAGGGCAGTGAGACATTCTGCTGTGCCCAGCCTCGCTGCTCCGGCTTCTGCATACTTGACCTCTAGGAAGCCTCGGAGAGAACATGAGGGGAACTTACAGCAGACGTTATAGAATACACATAGTTAACCACAATTAGTCCTGTCTTGGAGCCTGTATGGACAGAATGGGCATAGGTTAGAAGGTCTCTCTATTTTAAAGAGCTTTTAGTTTAAATGGAGAAGATTTTTATGTGGTTTGTAACAGTCAATTGTTTCTACAACAGAGTGTCTCAGATTTTAGTCCACCTGCAGCGATTTTCTGAGAATTCTAAAGGGCTGGAGAAAGTGTGAAATTGAAGAACGTGTGAGGCTTTTTGCAGGGGGCTTGTCTGGTACAACGGGTCCTGCCATTCCACAGAAAGACTGACAACTGTCAACAAGCAGGACAGCACCTTGTTATTAACTCCTGCAGATTTCACTACGAGAACCAAAGCAATGAGAAATTTTGTTTCAAAACAACAAGTCTGTACCCTCAAATTATTCTACTTTTTGTCTTAAAAGCAACAGTGTTTTGGTTGGAAAGCTACCAGCATTATGGTACTTGCAATTAGATCTTATCTGGGCATTTGGTTTTTTCCTATCTAAAGGTGACCATTTGAGAAGCATGTTACAGCATACTCTATCCTGGGTTGATTTGGGGATATTCATATAGGAATAAATGCTCAAATAACTAATTATCATTGTACCAGTGTATGAAGAATTCAGTCACTGGTAATCTCTAAAAGTACTAATCCGACCTGATCCAGTTGAGCTTGTAATATCGGAAAGTAGCAGGGAAAATACAGCAGGTCACACTACAAGAGCTTTGTATTCATATTGATGTAAGGTAAGATTTATTTTAATGTACTCATGGATTCTTGGAACCACGCATTTGCTATCATATTATCCTATAACATGTCAGAGAAGTAATGCTTCCAAGAGAAAGATGGCAGACTGTCAACTCCTGATGATGGTAATTCAGGGATGTAGCATTTTTATGGATAGAATTGCAAAAGGACAGCATTAACTGCCTGTGGCAAAGAACACTGATAGATATTGACAGCATGGCAAGTTAAACTGAGATCCTTGTGCTTTCACTAGCAACAGGAATGTTATATTTAAAATCAGCTATTAGCAGGACTGTTGTTATGAGTAGGTTCTGAGGATCACATCTATCATTGTTTGGGACAGCAAATTAAAAGTACACCCAAAATTATAATTCAGATATTAATTGTTAAATTGCTAGTGTTGTTTTATTTCTCTTACCCTGCAGGGGAAACTGCAGGGGGTTTAGCAAGAAAGGCTGCTTTACTCAGCTGAAGAGAAGGGTATGGGCAACTTCATAGCAGCCAAAGCCTGCTCAAAGAAGGCATTACAAACACAACAGAGTCAGGCTCCCCGCCATAGTGCCAAGTGGTATAACAAGAAGCAGTGGCCACAAGTTACATCTTGAGAGGATTTAGACAGAATATTAAGAAAAACTTCTTCATGAAGAGATTAAAGGAGAACTGGAGCAGGCTGCCCAGTACTGCAGTGGGGTCTGTGTTCCTGGACGTGTTCAAGATGTGACAACTGAAGATGGTCTGTCTCCTGACAGGTACAGGCATGGCAGCTTGGAGGAATACAGAGAGAATGTGTTTCAAAGAATGACAGACAGGAATTTATATAAGTACATAAGAAGTGTCATTTCTTGCATAGATTTCATTCTTTTATAAAAAAATATTTATGATTAATATGACTTTTACAAAAGAGATTTGGAGTCTCTTCCTTTTACTGTTTGGTTGATGATGGCAGCATCTGCTTTTGCCTACCTTAATTTTTGCAGATTGTCTTGGGTACAAGTCTTGTGGGTACAAGTCAAAGTACCCACAAACTTTGAAATACATATAGGTGCAAAATGCCTTCATCTCTCAGAACTATCACACCCTGAGACAGCTACCAGACTTCTGTGAGCAGTTAACTGCTTTTGCATTCCTAGATAAATCTACAGGTTTAGAGACAAGACTTGTAGGGCCACCATTTTACTCCCTATGTGCAGAAGTCTATGTTGTGATTTTTCCATTTTATAACCAGCCCTGGATCTATGAGGTATATTTTACTCTACGTAGTGCTGTCTTTTATACACACAAAATCACAGTCTTAAATATTCTCAAAGAAACCATTTGAAGTTAATAAAAAGGAGCAAAACCAGGAAACTCAATCTGAAGTTGAGAGATTTTTAGGGTAACTTTCCTTGCCCCCACCCCCCCCATCCAGCACTTAATCCTTTCTTTTCACCTGGCTTTACCTCATTGAGCCTAATAAACTGAATCTGTTTTACGAACTCTTTCAGAATATAACTTAATGTTGGGGTTTGGGTTTGGGTTTTTGTTGTTGTTGTGGTTTAGTTTGGGGGGGTTGCTTTTTCCAGCCCATTTATGTGCTACTCCAACCCTAACAGAGCAGTTCCTTCTTAGGCTAGGTTGCTCAGTGCTGTACCCACTGAAGTTTGTTATCCCCAAGGTTGTTTAGGTGTTCCTTTCCACTGTTCAACAACTGTCATGGTGAAGACTTTTTTCCATAACACAATGAAAATTTTACTCCCTCTCTTGTCAGTAGTGTCCATCACTGCTTATTCAAACATCAAGTCCTTTGAGGAGGGTCTAACTTCATCTTTTCTGCTCAATCCCTTTGGTAGCTGCAGATAATGATAGGATCACAGAATCACAGAATTTTAGAGGTTGGAAGGGACCTCAGAGATCATCAAGTCCAACTCCCCTGCCAAAGCAGCATCACCTAGGGCAGTTCAAACAGGAACGCATCCAGCTGGGTTTTGAAACTCTCCAGAGAAGGAAACTCCACAACCTCTCTGGGCAGCCTACTCCAGTGCTCAGTCACCCTCACTGTAAATAAGTTTCTCCTCGTGTTGAGATGAAACCTTCTGTGTTCCAGTTTGTTGCTGTTGCTCCTTATCTTATTGCTGCTGACCACTGAAAAGAGATTGGCCCCATCCACTTGACACTCACCCCTCAGATATTTGTATGCATTTGTCAGATCTCCTCTCAGTCTTCTGTTCTCCAGCCTAAACAGCCCCAGGTTTCTCAGTATCTCTTCATAGGGGAGATGCTCAAGTTCCCCCAGTCATCCTTGTGGCTCTCTGCTGCACTCTTTCCAGCATGTCCCAGTCTCTCTTGAACCGGGACTTCCCAAAACATTTTCTTCTTAGGGAAAATCCAATTCTCTCAACCTCTTCTCCATCACATGTTGCAACCCCTCACCATATCTGTGGCCCTCCACTGGATTCACACTAATGTACCAGTCTCTACTGAGCAGGCCAGCTCTGGACACTGTTCTCCAGATATGCTTTCACAAGTGCCACACAGAAGGGAACAATAATTTTCTTTCCTCTTTTGACTACACTCTTGTTAATACAAGTCTAATGTGGCTGGCCACCTTCACTGGCAGGCAACAGTCAGACCTAATTAATATGTACAAAACTATAGTTGTGGATAATATAGGTTACTTTCTGAGCTGAGCACATACTGAACAAGGAGGCTTTAGTGAAACTCAAATATGTTTGGAATCCACATGACACAGTGCTTTGGCATTCTGCAAGTAATATAAATTTGCAAAGGTTTTCTGGAATGGGCTACGCAGGAAGGTGGTAGAGTCACCACCCCTGGAGGTGTCCAAGGCGGGTTTGGACATGGCACTTGGTGCCATGGTCTAGTCTTGAGGTCTGTGGTAACGGGTTGGACTTGATGATCTTTGAGGTATCTTCCAACCTTGGTGATACTGTGATACTGTAACATTTCTGAGGGATATAAATGTGTTCAGGAAATAAGCAATGCCTTGCTGAAGGTCCCTACTCCTTTGCATGTGAATAGGCAGAGGATCAGTGCCAATGCCCTAACTGAAATTCTTTCTGAAGCAGTATGTATACCAGAACGTTCATACTAGAGTTGGTGAGAAAAAGAGAAACCAAAACCTGTTTTCCTCATCACAGTCAGGTTCCATGAAACAGACTCATCACTCATAAAGTAGTAAGTCTCGTAAATGGTGCTGCACTCATTTCCTGACCAAGGGACAAGTACAAGGGTAAAGCATTCAGCTCTTTTCACCTCTTCCACTCTTATCCCAATAGAATTCTGCACCTGGAGCTTGGCAGACAAATGTCAATTATTCTGCTTGCCCTCTTTTACCACCGTTTAAATCAATGTCTTGGCCCAGAAGCTTTTATGCAAGTAGTTCATATGAACAGAAGAGGAGCAATTTAGGTAGATAAATGTAGGGTACCTTACCTGACCTCAAACTGCCTCTCCAGCTGTAAGTTCTGGTCATACTTTCCAGTCTTATGTGGATACTTTAGGTGGGTAACAATTCTAGGTTCAGAATACATTTGTCTGAAACTTTCCAAACATTCATTTACCAAAAGTTCAAACTGGAAGTATTTGCTAATGTGTAGCCGTTGCAGTTATATCCTGACTAGAATGCAAAGCAAGAAAAAAAATAAATAAATTTTAACTACCATTATATAAATCATAATATAAAAATTAAGGGCAAAAGTTTGAGTGAATAAAGTGAATAAATTGCCTGATACAAATATCAAGGATTGTAAATGGAAAAAGAAAGGGGATTAAAGCTTTTCGATATTTGTGATATTCTGTCCAAAATCCCAGTGCAATACAGGGCACCATTTTTTTGTATGCAATAAAACACAATATCTGTGTCCTTATGCCTCATCAAGAAAAATACTTATATGCTATTTATATATCATAGAATCATAGAATGGTAAGGTTGGAAGGGACCTCAAGGATCATCTAGTTCCAACTCCCTGCCATAGGCAGGGACACCTCCCACTAGCACAGATCACTCAAGGCCTTGTCCAACCTGACCTTGAACACCTCCAAGGAGGGAGCAGCTACAACCTCCTTGGGCAACCTGTTCCAGTGCCTCACCACCCTCACTGGAAAGAACTTCCTCCTAACATCTAGTCTAAATCTTCCCTCTGCCAGTTTAAACCCATTGCCCCTTGTCCTGTCATTGCAAGACCTTGTAAATAGTCCCTTCCCAGCCTTTCTGTAGGACCCCTTCAGATACTATAAGGTCTTCTCAAAGCTTTCTCTTCTCCAGGCTGCAGAGCCCCAACTCTCTCAGTCTGTCCTTACAGGAGAGCTGCTCCAACCCTCTGATCATCTTCATGGCCCTCCCCTGGACCCACTCCAACAGTACCATATCTTTGCTGTGCTGGTGGCTCAAATTTTCTTTCTGCAGTAGAATAGCACAGGTGAAGTTCAGATGTGTGTCCAGGAGATGTCTTTAGCAATCAAGTAGCAATATTGGAATATTGATGTTTTGAAAGTCTCTTCTCTATGCAGAATTTTTCAATGAAGTTTTTTTGTTTTTTTTTTTACAGTGACATTGGTTTTGTAGGTTTGGGGGGTTTAAAATTAGTTGTTGGTGTCATTTAGAATAAAGGGAATCTAAAATGTTCCAACAATTTGTAGATAACATACAGATACTTCAGTTTTGGAGTCTCTAACAAGCTTGGTAACATAAATGGGCATGGGCTGCCCAGGGAAGTGGTGGGGTCCTTGTCCCTGGAAGTGTTTGAAGAGGAAATGGATGTGGCACTTGATGCCATGATTTAGTTGATTAGATAATGTTGAGTGATAGGTTGGACTTAGTCCAACAGAGCACCACAAGGATGACAGTGGGACTTGAACATCTGTCTTATGGAGAGAGACCAAGAAACCTGAGGCTGTTCAGTCTGAAGACTGAGAATGGATCTTAAAAATGTGTACAAATATCTGAGGGCTGGGTGACAGAGCACTGGAACAGGTTTCCTAGAGAGTCTCCCTCTCTGGAGACTTTCAAAACCTGCCTGGATGTGTTACTGTGTGAACTGCCCTAGGTGATCCTACTTGGCAAGAAGGTTGAACTCCATGATCTCTGGAGGTCCCTTCCAACATCTAAGGTTCTGTGATTCTGTGATTTGATGATTTCAAATATCCGAAATGATGATCCTAGCATCTGAAATCTATTTTCAATGTCTATTAGGGAACTTACTTCTAAATTACCCAAACTACACAATGATTTTTGTTAACACCCATTAATTACATTGTAGAATTCTGTGTTACTCCACCACATCTTTATAAAGATTATAATAATTCAATAAGGCTAATCACTTGTGGCATTTTTTTCACCTAGAGACTTGTTGATAAATGTCTTATAGCAGTTGTATCAGTCTGTTGTGTATCTGAAAAATTGCAAAAAAACAACCCAGGGCTGACAAATCTGCTTTTAGGTGCTGCTTTAGTAACAAGTGTACTTTCTTATTTGGAGTTTCTAAGAAAAGGTTCAGTACTTGGTTAAATTAGGTGGCTAAAGGAAAACAAAGAGTGGTTTTGTGTGGCACTTGACAGCTGATAATCCTTAGGGTTTGGGGAGTCAGAATTCACAGAGCAAATCTAAAATTAACTCTAACAACTTAAAGTGTATCTGATAGTTGCTTTGTAAATTATAACACAGATTTCCATTAAAAAAAAAAAACAAACCCACAAACATGCATACAGTTCAGGCAAAGATTTCAAACTGGTCTACACAGGCATGTAAATATGGCTACAATGGAGAGAGTAAAGAAGTCACTGAAGGACAGTTCTAAAGATATGATGTAACTCCTACTCTTTCAAACCTCTCAGTTCTTAAACTAGAAATGAAACACAGATCTTCTAAAGCTCTTCTCTGATCTTCTACTACCTAAATATATTGTCTCCCTTGAGATGTAAAACCACCTCACAAGAGCTTGTGAGGTGAAGAGACATTTATTAGTCTTTCAGAGAAATAACATAATTGTTCAGAAGAGAGATATATATCAACAAATTCCTTTCCTGACCATAGAGCAGACCTCATTCTGAATATTTAATTTAATGTAAAAGGAAGACTTCCTGTTATTTCAGAGACTGAATCTGATGAGGAGCAAGTGAAGGAGGTGAGGCTGTTTAGTTTGAGAAAGAGAAGGCTGAGGAGAGACCTCATTGCTGTCTATAACTACATGAAAGGATGTTGTGGAGGGGCTGCTACTGGTCTCTTCTCACAGATAAATAGTGATAGAACAAGGGGAAATGGCCTCAAGATGCAACTGGGTAGGTTTAAATTGGATATTAGGGAAAAAATTTTCATGGAAAGAGTGGTCAGGCATTGGAATGGGCTGTCCAGGGAGGAGGTGGATTCCCCAACCCTGGATGTGTTTAGGAGTCATTTGGATGTGGTGCTTGGGGCTGTGGTTTAGGGTGAACCTTGCAGAGTAGGAGTCTGGGTTGAACTTGGTGACCCTGAGGGGCTTTTCCAACCTGAATGTTTCTGTGATTTTTGTGATATGATGTATCAAGTTCGTTCATTTTAAAAAGGAAATGTAATATATGCCCTAACTCACAAAGAAGATATGTGCTCTTTCCATTCAAGACACATCCCTTCTATAAAAAATTAATAAATACTAGTCAGTTTTAATCCAGTCCTTGTCCTCTGCACAGCTGAATAAAAACATTGTTTTGCAATTTACCTTAAAGGTCAGTAGATTGAGTGGGCTGCTATTTCTATGTTTTGGGTTATTGAATACAACAGAAGATGATAATATATTTTCAATGGAATGTCTATTTAAAAGAAAAATAAAACTACAGCAATGCAGCCACATTCATACAGCTAATGGTAAAATTGATTCCATTTATTAAATGTGAGTGAATTTCAGAGCTCAGACCTTGGATATTTTGAACATCCTGAATTCCCTTACCACAGCAGGAGGCTAGGGAACCCATCATCTTGCAAGATACAGGATTAGATATTGCCATAATCTCCCACCTCCTCAATATTTACATCCTAATATTTCATCATCTTCCCAAGTCTGTAGCCTTCTCTAGCATGCAGGGAGACAGATGGCTCATAAGATTACAAGCTATGGAGATTTGGTGCTGCAGACAGGTCCTTTGGTATTCTAAGAAAATTAACAATTTATTTAAACAGCTCTGTCAGATGCAATCCTCTTTGCCTCATTTTGCCTCCTGCTGGCTCTGTCTCGTGTAGGATTGCTTGCACATAGATTCAGTGGGTACAGATTAATGGTGAAGGAAAGAAAAGAAACAGTCATGAGCTATATGACCTGTGGGTGCACTGGACAAGCATGTGAGCATGTGAACTGGAATAGCAGACACACACATACACACAAACATCACACCTCTTATTTTGTATATTGTGTACCATCTTTATGAAGTAGCTCTCTTTTGTGGCAGCTGAAACAGACTCCTGCCTGCTGAACATCTCTAAAATAAGTAGAATGATTATCTGAATTACGGTGGTCCCAAGGAACATCAGACTTCAGATCAGGAGGACACCAGTCTGACTCCACACCCTGCAAAACTGTATCTGCTGCCTCTGCCTGATGATAGATTGAGAGAGCTGCTCACTAACTGGTGAACAGTGAGCACCCAGAAGCAGACAGGCAATCAGCAGATGGTTGGTCCATATAGAAAAAAATCTTCACTGATTGCTGCAGCACTGTGCAGTTTTCTGAGCTGACCAGTGAACACTGGTAACCAAATTATAGATCTCTCTAAACAGCAACTGGAGCTATGTACCAATGAGAGGCCACTTACAGGATGGATTGATCGGCCCCGCAGCTCAGTGTCACCGATGGCCAATACAGTCTCCCTTTCCACTTCCATGTCACTGCTGTGCTGCAGAGATCTTACTCTGGTTACTTTGTGGAAGGAAAGGATGATCCTTTGGTGCCTTGTCATTTAAATGCAATGCCAGAGGTAAATAAGCATGCGTGCCAACCAAAGCTCTTAAAGTCAGTACGTGATAGTTCATTCAGCTGGAAGGCAGTCACTTAACTGCAGAGTCTGCTTCCCACTGTGAGGCATGCTGAGAAAGCAGAATTGTACCCAAGGGTTTTACCCAATTAAAAGCCTCACGGTTGACACTGCAGCATTTGGCTTTGGCTTGAGGAAAAGGAGTGAAGTAACCAGGCAGAGACAGGCTTGCTCGCTCACTCATTGAACCCTCCTCTTTCTCTGCATTTCTGAGGAATAAGGATGCAGCAACACTCAGGAAATGAGAGGCTTCAACCTTCAGTCATTTTCCAAGACCTGAGCAAAAGGGAGTAGGTGTCCTATAAGAGAATGTAAGTGTCAACTCTGTGGAAGAATGAAGACTGGGATGTGTGCTTTTCCAGATTTGCTGCTTCTGGAAATAGTGCTGTTCCTCTTAGTGAAATAAGTGTATTTGCAATAACTTAGGCCTGCCGTGTATTTTAACATAGCTTTTCTGTGTGTGACTATCGTTGTCAATAGTGTATTGTGATTATTTAGCACTGGAGATACTACACCCAAGACACACTAGGACTTCATTTGCCTTTTTCACAGATTAATTATGAGGGCTGTGTAACTAACCTGCCCTTTTCCACTCCAGGTTTCAGTATTCTTGTTTAACAGCATCATCAGTAGTCCCTTTGAGTTTTCTACTATTGAGTTTCTGATTCTTCCTGTCCCTTTCTTTAATCACCTGCAATTACCTCCATGATATTTGGGGTATTTACAGTTCGCTTCTCTTTGGTGCCGTGATTACATTTCATCATCATATTTCTCTCTTTTCTATGACAACCATTATTGAAAACACAAACAGCATCTCTTCCCACACTGATCCTTAGGGAAACCCATCTTCTAGCGAGTCTTCAGTCCAGCAGTTCTGTTTTCTGCATAACACAATGGTGCCTCTCTCCACCAGTCTTACGCCCATGTGTATGCTTCTCCACAGCTGAACTGATGATTCCTCACAAGGAACCATCCTCAGATGGCTTTATTGTTGTTTGGTGGTGGTGTTGTGATGGTGACTTTTTTTTTTTTTTCAAATTATTGCAGTTCTTGTTAGCTTTATTCTTAGTTCACAGAATTACAGAATGTCAGGGGCTGGAAGGGACTTCAAAAGATCATACACTCCAACCCCCTGCCAGAGCAGGATCACCTAGAGCAGACCACACTAGATCACATCCAGACAGGTCTTGAATATTTCCAGAGAGGGAGACTCCACAACCCCCTTGGGAAACCTCTTCCAATGTTCAGTTCTTCTCTCTTCTAATGTTTACTACAAGAACAGTTTTTCATCCAAAGAGGTCTGCAGCTATTTCTTATCAGCTTCCTTTTTCTTCGCTTCACAAACAGAATCCAAGTAATTTTCTCAGTATTGACAGAAAAAAATTTAAGCTTCTACTTAAGGCCATCTCCAACTTCCCTCTTCTTTCATACTATGGTTATAAAGACACAATCCCAGGGAAAACAGGTATGTCTTTACTTTCTGATTTGCTTTACAGAAAGGAAAGGTATTTATATACATTCTGCAAATGTATACACACACCCTTTCTCCTGTGGTTTTCCATATACTCTATGGAATAACTCCTTCAAAGGAAACTGAACTTCCTGTGACTTTTTTTGTTGTTTCAACCTGTGTTATACTGAGAGTTTTTCTATTTCTCCTGCCTGTAGTAGAAAACTACCATATTCTTATGCTACAGATAATAGTACCAGCCATGCTAGAAGTTACTTAGGATGAAATGGGGAAAAAAAATTGTCAATAAATAATGCTCTTAAGATCCACAAGCATAAATGATTTTATCTTATTACTTTCTCAGTTGTTGCCCCATTCTAAAACAAGCAATTTATCATGGTAAATATTTCCATTCTTAGCTGCCATATATCACATTCAGGCCCTTGCACCTTTATAAAGGAAGTTTAACTGGAGTTGTCCACAAGCTCACAGTTGTCCACCTACTTTTCTCACCAGTGAATTACTGTATTAGTTTGAAGGCTATAGGCAATCAGGCACAGAGATTTATTTTAGGCCACTACAAAAAAATCCCAATAGTATGAGTCAATGCAGTATTTTATTTTTAAATAAATAAAGAAAGAAACCCCCCCCAAAAAAAGAGTAAAACTCATTCTAGTACAGCAGCATGTCCTAAACTGAACTATTTAAAACCAAGCAGCATCTCAGCCCCAGAAGACCAGGTGTGGAGGAAGAAAGGCATCATTGAGCTATTTTTTGAGCCTTTTCTGACAAAGACAAGAGGTTGTGCGAAATCTTTGGCTGCAGTACCAATAAATATTGCATCAAAGCATAAGAGTTCTGGGCTTAATTTTCACTTACAGGGACATCTCCTTTCCACAAGAGAGCATTAATGTGCGTGTAAGTCTTACACTCTCTTAAACATCTCTTTGAAAGAAGTGGCATTGAAAGGTTTTCATAAAAGCAAGAATTTTGCCCTTGACATTTCTCTCCAGCTCAAAACCTAGAAAAGTCCAATACTTCATGGCTCTGTGTAAGACTGTATAAAGAAGTTATCAATTTATAGGATGTCCTTGCTCTCCCTTAGTTCTTTGGACAACTCTGGTTTTAATTTGGCAGTTCTAGGTGATCTCTGCAATATGATTCAGCTGTTCACTGTACCAGCCACCTTCCCATTTCCAAATACAAAAAGTCTTGGATATCATTTCTGGCAGAAAAAAACCACTGAAAATTCCATAAATTGAGAAAACAAAAAATACAGTTACTGCCACAGAATATTACCCTCTTCTCTCTCCTATCTATGTGTAAAAAGGAAAATACAGGTAACAGAGTGAAATAACTTCTCACAATGGAGCAAAATCTACTGAAAAGGTGAGTGCCCATTTAGATGGGCTATCACTTTGTAAGGGAGGAGGGTTGGATCTGTAATAGGTATCAGTGTTTAGGAGGAGCAATACCTGCTCCAACAAAACATTACTGAAAGTCCAAAGATGATGTGATACATGAGTAGATCATACATGTTTCCTGAAGAGGGATGTTTCAGTTGCAGAAAAAGCTACAGATTATAATTGGTAATTTACTTGACAGTATAATATGAAGGGGACAAGGGAAACCTTTTCCCCCACAGAGTTCTATGTTCTCCAGGCTACCATTTTTAAAAGCTGTCTGGTGCTTCTGGTTCCAAAACTTTAAAACAAGAATGATGGAGAGAAGATTGAATTATTCTTCTTTGGAAAAAAAGGCAAAAAGCACACGGGATGGATATAGCTCTCCATTAATCCAAACCTGTCGGTCTCTCTTCTGCAGTCTTTGCCTTCCTTCTTATATTGATGGTAGCAGCTAAATGTGAGTGATTAGTGTTCTAATCTCCGAAGCACCTGCATACAGCTAAAGATTTTCCAGCCTACCTACAGGATTAGCAGGCCCAGTGCTGAAGTTAGGGGAATTGGGTATTAAAATCACAGAGAGAGTTTTGAAAAATTCACAAAAAGGGTGATCAGCACCTGCCCAAGGCTGCTTTTAGCCTAGGGAAAGGAGTTCTTTATAGGATAGTCAACAAGTGCAGTCCTGAAAATATTTCGGCCCAGTCATATACTGAATATGACTTAGTAGTGGCCTCCTTGGGACAGTTTACTTTTAATTCCTAGTATAAATTTCACTAATAAACTTGATTTTCTGGGAAATCTGAGGGGAAAAAAAATCAAAGTACATCTTTCTTTTAAACATAGCAAGAATGTGCAGATTTGAGTTGCCTAATTACACTGACATTTGTAGTAAACAAGTGCAAGTGGCTGGATAAGAACAGAATATGAAAATCATCAATGTTGTGGTGCAAGCTTATAGGTAGCGAAGAGAAAAAGTGAAGTTTGGAACACAATTCTGCTGCAAAGAGACTCCTCGGGCTGTCACTCATAGTCATTGGTCAACAAGATGGCAAGAGGGATGAGCAGTAGGTATCGCATGCTTCAAACTCTGCCTGTAGGGCTCAATAATTTACTGTCTCCTCTGGGAACACATTGGTAGCAGTAGTCTTAGTGTATAGGAGCAATCTTATGTGAGAATGCTGAATGCGTTGTTGAAATCTTGCAGGTGCAAATGACTGGAATCAGTCACACTGAAAACATGTGGACTCCCTGGCCTTTTTCTCTCTTGCCAGTCTGATCTCAGCATAAGAAGTGGCTCGGGATTGTAAAAGATTGTTTGTCACAGGAGACTATAAGAACTTACTGACTCCAATGGCAACCACAGCAAATGATGGTTTATGCCTATACCCATTCCTACACTTTCTTTATTTCGCTTGGCCTTATAAATTTTTGCCCTAAAAATGAGAAGTCTATTAATGTGGAAAAGATACTGGGAATCATGCTGGCATAAGTCAGCACTGGTACACTAGAGGTGTTTTGCAGAAGGTGTATAAAGGATTTTAAAGGAATAAGTGACAGAGTTTGATATTAAGTAACTCATCTTCTCCCCTTGGAACCACAGAAAATTGACACTTTAACTGCAGACATTTTAGCAAGCATTATTAGTGAAACCGAATTCTCATCAGATCAAGTCACTGTAATCTTACTATTCCTTTATATACATTGTATTTCTCAATTTTGCCATCTCTATACAAAGATCCCATCTGCATTATGATACCAAACATCTCGGACTGTCATGGCTTTATGAGCCATAAATAAACAAAAATCAAGAATTTAACTACTTATCTGCTATCAGTGTTATTTTGTACCTGAGCAGCGGGTGTGGGAATCTCTGTCTTGTGTTTTTCCTCCTGGAGGCCCCAGCTGTACTGCAATCCTCACCTCACATCCCACCAAATATTTAACACATACCTATGTGTTACTCACTATAAGGAAAGAAACCTGCAAGAATCCTAAGGAACAAATTGAGACAAGTGTGAAGTAAGGTTGCAGTCACAGATAAACTCATGGTCCAAGGAACACTGACTACAGCCCTGAAGGGTCTATGCCTGCACTGCAGAGGAGTCTGTGAGCCATTCGAGCAAAAAGTGTTGTGGCAGTGATGAGAGCAAAGGAATGGAGAGCATATTTCAGTGTCATTATAATAATTTATAACTTGAGGTTGTTCTCCTGTTAAAATCTCAAAAGCAGAATATTTTTACTTTCTTATAAATTATTCACAGCCATTTGCTTTGCCTCATGACAAGTAACTTTGCTTTTCTTCAAGACAGGATTTTCAACCTGAAAAAATGAAAAAGTTGACCTAGTTATGTTTAACAAACAAAACGTGAAAAGAACTAAAATTAGAAGTTGATAAAATAATCTTGATGTGAGTAAGAAATAAGACTCTCTTCCTCCCTGTACTGTCTGAATTTTTAAAAGGTAAAGGTATTTCACTTTAAAAAAAAAAAAAAGAAAAAAATAGACTTAAAAAATTGAACTACTCAATGAGTGATGAAGTAATAGATATGGAAGATGCTGCACATTTTCTTTATTAAAAACTAAAATTAGTTTTTAAAAAATGCCCTAAACCAAAACACAATCCCTCATCAGTTCTGAAAAATGTTCATGGTGCCTTGACAGCCTCACACCCCACCTGCAGCTTCACTTCTGCAGTCTATATGGCCTTTGTCTTCTGTAACATGAATTTCTGACAGAATATCGAGGGCAGTGTATGAAAATTGAGGTAGTATATACCATGTGATGGTCCATGGAGTTGAAATGAGTGAGTGACAACTTTTAGAATCGTAGAATGGTAAGGTTGGAAGGGACCTCAAGGATCATCTACTTCCAACCCCCTACCATAGGCAGGGACACCTCCCACTAGTACAGGTTACTCAAGGCCTCCTCCAACCTGGCCTTGAACACCTCCAGGGAGGGAGCAGCCACAACCTCCCTGGCCANCGAAGCCTTCTCTTCTCCAGGCTGAAGAGCCCCAACTCCCTCAGCCTGTCCTCATAGGAGAGCTGCTCCAGCCCTCTGATCATCTTTGTGGCCCTCCTCTGGACCCGCTCCAACACTTCCATGTCCTTCCTGTGCTGAGGGTTCCAGAACTGCACACAGTACTCCAGGTGGGGTCTGACGAGAGCAGAGTAAAGGGGCAGAATCCCCTCCCTTGCCCTGCTGGCCACGCTTCTCTTGATGCAGCCTAGGACTCGGTTGGCTGTCTGGGCTGCATGTGCACACTGCAGGCTCATGTTGAGCTTTTCATCAACCCAGACTCCAAGGTCCTTTTCCTCAGGGCTGCTCTCCAACCATTCACCACTCAGCCTGTATTTGTGCTTGGGATTGTACCTACCCAGGTGCAGGACCCTACACTTGACCTTGTTGAATTTCATGAGGTTGCCCTGGGCACACCTCTCCAGCCTGTCCAGGTCCCTCTGGATGGATCCCTGCCCCTCTAGCAAGTCGACTGTGCCACACAGCTTGGTGTCATCTGCAAACTTGCTGAGGGTACACTCCATACCTCTGTCCATGTCACTGACAAAGATGTTAAACAGCACTGGTCCCAGCACTGATCATGAGGGACACCACATGTCACTTGTTTTGCCAACCTCTAGAGCACTAGATTTAGAACCAGATCTACTCACTCCCAGATACTAAAAAAATCATGAAAAGGAATAAATATAAAAAGGCTTCATGGAAAAGCTGTGTACCTTTTAACCTTCTGCTATATTCAGTGCTAATGCATGGGGCATTAGTCATGTATTGATTGCATTTTCCATTGAAAGAGCCTCAATCAGTTAATTCAGGTCAAAAAAAAAAACGCTCACCTTCTAAGACACAAAGATCAAAACACTAAAACTGTGAGACTTTCTTAAAATTCCTGAAGCCACAGTTAAAACATTTAGCAGGCAACATTATTTTGTTTTAAAGTTACATCTAAAATTCCCACTTGAATAAAGGATTTAGACTTTATTATCTGAAGTGCTTCCAAAACTGGTAGTAAATAGCACTTCATTAAATAGATTAAATACGAAGACATTTGTTTACATTATTCTATAAAGAAAAGAATTCAACAATTTTTGTCGTGTGAACTATGTTTGCTCTTCTAAGGAGTTAGCAGAAAGAGGGTACTGAGCAGTTTCTTGTCTACTTACCGGAGACAGTCATAATCATATTTAAGATAAGAGATACATAAATGACTTGCAGTCCTGGTTATTACACTTTAAACTGGCCAGATGTACCTACTTTTCATTTTTCTGCTGCCACCCTGAAAAGCTGAGTTCATAACCCAGTTCCTAACATGCTTGAACCACTGTGTAGAGACAACAAAAGACTGGGGGTTTATTCTCCTCTTGGTGAGACATGCTCTATTGCTGTATCTCCTTGTGCACATATATTTATTTTCTGGCTAAGTATTTTGGTGAGTGTGTCTTATTTATAGGAACTTTGGATGGCTTACTGATGCCCAGTTAAAACGTCCAGGCAAATCTCTTTGGAATTGGGAGTTCTGGATTATTAGAGTTCCTCATGCTTGGTATTTAAAATAATACACTGGAAAAGCTATGAAGTGACCACTGCTTTGTGTGTTCCTTGTTTACTTTGGATATCAGACCTAAACTCAGCTGTATTTATGGCTACATTCTTAGGTGTTTAGAAAAGTAGCTGTTGGACAGCAGGGAACCATTTCACTCACAGCTGTTTATTCGCTATTTATCATTTTAACAGTTCAGGAAAAAGAACATTTTCCAGCCTTATTTTTTAAAAGACTTTCCACTCAGTACAAGTTATCAACACCTTTACCAAGAAATATATAGCTGGCCTCATTCTCCTTCCCTTATAATCTATAATGATGTTTTGGTCACTGGTAGTCTCAGTAGGTGCAATGGAGTCAGTCAAGAGAATCATGTGCACAATTAGTAATGTACACAGCAGCTCTGAAAATGCTTATGGCATCAGGATTCTCAACTGTATTTTGGAAACATAATTTCTCTCTAAAGAACCTGAAACTTTCAAAGAGAGAAAGCAAGGCAGCTGCATGGCAGGCAGCGATAAGCAAAACTGAAAATCAGGCTGTACTAATATGGAACTGTAAACCTTTTAGTTGCATTTTGAACCTCAGGAAATTGCCTCCAAAAAAAGGAAGGCATAAGTATCTTCTTCATTTTAATGACTGTTACCTAATATTCTGATGGAGACGAAAATAAGAGATTTTGGTCTGGGCTTTTGTTTAGCTTGGGTTTTGCATTCTTTTATTTCTTCCAGTTCTTGGCTGCTGTGTTCACATTCTGGCTTGCATGTTGTGCCTCACCTATGAGAAACCTGTGCAGGTTTTCTGAACGTAGGAGATTACTACAGCTTAAGGAACAACATCACAGATGCAGTGAAGGTAAATGGATTTGAGACTTAATGATCCCCTTTCTTCTATACTCTTCTAAGTGGAAGATGGAGGAGTCGAAATACTGTTGAAAAATTTGATCTAAGCTAGGTCAAAGCCTCCCACTGACATTACAAAATAATATGTAATCTCTCTGACTAGCAGATCCTTGCTGAAAGAGCATAGCTTTTTTTTTTAACTTGAAAACATCCTTCTTCAGTTATTTTAGTTAGATTTACAGTGAGTATTTGTGTAATTCATGCCCTGTTGACCAGGGAAATGGTTGCCATTGATTGCAGTCATAGGAAATTAGAACTTTTGATCCCTTTTAAAGGAAAACTAATTACTGTTGTGCAGTAATGCAGTATCTGAGCTGATCAGATGGGTAAAAAGGGCACTTTCCATAAGAGGCAGGAGTCTATCGGAGATTAATGTCTCAGAGTCTGAATGTGGTCAGCAAAGTGGCCACCAAAGCCTCAGTGTCTCAGTATTAGCTCATATTTGGGAGACTCTTGGGTTTACTGCTGCAACATCAACTTGCCTTGTTAGGACCACAATTGTCCATTCAGAGGTCAGTGACTACAGCATATCAAAAGATGTGGTACTGTTCGCAGGTTCAACATTATGGATGCGCTTGAACTCTTTGCTGATTCAAGCTTATGATCAAAGTTTTCTTCCTGAGGAAAAATAAATAATACTTTCTTCTGTAGTATGTAGTTAGACCTGCATTGACTGATGGCTTCTATCCCTAACATGTAAAAGAACTGCTTGCATACCCTTAACTACTTTTATTTCAGAGATTTGACTGTGGCACTAGCTGCACTAATTCCCCAGGATATTTATTTATAAAAAATTACTTCCAGAGCCTTTTAGTGCATTGACCTTGTTTAAGGGTTTAGCTAGGAGGAGGGAAAGCTGGTTTTTTTTGTTGTTTTTTTTTCTTAACCACTGCAGGGGATTTCTGTCAGGTTGCTTTAACACTTCCCTTCAGATTCTTGCCAGGCTTTTGGCCTGAAGAATTTTCAGATGTAGCAGCCATCATCACGTAGGTCTTTGCATAGTCTTCATTATTTTATAAATCTAAAATTCAATTAGTTAAAGAAAAAAGACAAGAACATAAATATAAAGCTACCAGATTAGAATCATAAATGCATGGAAAAGGGTAACTTCTAACATATAAGGTATGTGTGGTACAATGACTCCTGCATGGATTGACTTTACGCATTACATCAATTATTTGTGCAAAGCTTTGGAAGGCTGTAAATACCCTTAAAGAATAGGAGGAAAGTGAGATGCTATGCTGTTGAACTTTCCTTTCAAAAACTAGAGGTTTCTTAGTAACAGGACACCAGTTTTTAGAAATCACTAAGTACACAGTCTACAACCACAAAAGACTTGGTCATCTTTACCTCACTCAACCATGTCTCTAATAGCTTAGCACTGCAACTGCTACCAGCCACATGCTTTTTGTGTCTCCCTGAGTGCTTTTGCACACATACTGACACATGTGTGGAAAAATGCATGCAGGAGACTCTTGAGCTTTGTTCTCTGACTGAAGTATCTACCATACACTAGCATAAGTCACATAGGGTTGGGGTTTTTCAGTGTGGATTACCAAACTCGAGTCTTTTGTCTTTTTCATCCTCACAAAATAACCAGTTACATCACAAGAAGGTCCCTCACATACTCCTAGACAGCCTTGTTAAAGCAGCACTTCTCAATTAATGTGAAAGAAGTTCTAGTGAAAAGGCAACACCCTACCTCCTCCTGTGATGTAACAGGTATAATTGTAATTCTGTCCTGTTTACTGCCTGATCTTTGAACTCCATCCCTCGCCACTCTGTCATGACTTCTCAATTTCATGCAGGGCTGCCACATACAGCGAATGAATATACAGCACTGGTCACAGATGGGGCTTAAGCAGAATGCTCAGCTTCATGGCATTTCTGTGCTAATCCCTGGAGGCCTTTGGATACACCCTTGCAGCAATGCACTTGCATGTACCAGTATGACTAGAAGTGGTATTTGGTCAGACAGAAGCTTGGCTTCCCTGCAGTTAAATACAGAGAAAATTTCAGTGATAGTTAAGCTAGGTGTAGGCAGCTGGAAATGTACTGCATTGAAAAAATCTAACTCCACTGCTGCTAAATTTTACTAATCAAGGGTTGGGTTCTTCTAACAGTAGCATGAAGTCTAACTTGAAAAAAAAAAAAAGAACCATTTGGAAAATCACTCATTTGTTATATTTTTCAGGGGGAAAAAAATCACATCTTTTTTAGCAGAGAATGGAAAGCAAGCAGTAAATATTATAGCTGTTCACCAGTGACTAGAACAGTCAAATTCAAATCTGTCATCTTCTATTCACTGTGAACAACTTAGAAGGGAAAATATTATCATGATCCAGCTAGGTGTATGAGACTGCTGGTAAAGTTCTGAGGTTTGCTCTTAAGATGGGCAACTGCTAACCACATCATCCAGACTCAGGTTTGTCACCCTGTATATCTACCTGTATGCAACACAGTGATATGCACAATTCCAGTCCCTCTTTCCATCTTTAAGTAGACTTTATCTGAACTGCTATCATACCACAAACTGTCTGCACTTCCATGAAAAGAATGAATGAATGTTCCTGTCGTCAGCTTGTTTGGAACAGCAATAGGAAATATACTACCCCTAAAGGAAAATGTGTGCTTTATTGTTGATGAAACTGGGGAAATATTAGTCCCAGTTAATTGGCTGTTTGGAAATGGAGATTAGTGCCCCTGCTGAAGTGGAGCACTAAAACGCTGCCTGGCATTTGTGATGGTGCACTGAGCCCTTGTTCACTGTAAGATCTTAGGTCATTCATCATCTCTGTTCCTCAGTTTCCTCACCAGTAAAAGTGCAATAATTGTTTTCCACCAAAGTTTCCCAGGGATCAACTTAATTGTCACGTGCTGCAAAACACTCAGAGATCTCAAACTGAAACCTACTACAGAAGTGCAATGTATTATTACTAGCAAAAGTCCATTACAGCTCTGTTTTTCTTTGTACAGACTGGTCCTTTGGTACGTGCAGCCAGACAGCTCCTAATGTTATCTCGATGCACAAAGCACTTTTTGTGTGAGGTTTGACTCACAGTAAAATGCCAGTTAGAATTTTTTCCTCAGGAGCTCACTGGAGCTTGGCTTACAAAATCTGAAAATTAAATCAACCAAAATAGGTCAAACACAAAACTATATGTCCTTACGTGTCCTCTTGTCCTCCTTTAGCAGTGCAGCAGATAGTTTTTGTTTTCTTTTCCATAAACTTTAGGCCTGTTTTGTTTCTCAGCTGACTTTGGTAACTGTATTATAGTTACCCTTTGAATACCTGTTTATGTGAGTTTTCATTGCCTGTTAAATATAGTTTAAAATGATATGCTCATCTGTTAGTCGTCCAGAAATAATGTGCTGGATACACAAGCAGCTGATGCTACTGAACATGACAGAAGGGTGTATCACTGTGCTACAGCTTGTTGGTAGCCATCACATTCTTAAAAAAAGGGGGGAAAGCACCTGAAATGTAATCAGATGTTATTATAAGCTGCAAGTTTGCATTTACTCTCCCCACTGTAGCTGACTCTTGAGGAATTTATTCTTATTCACATAATCCTTTAAGTTGGTGTGTTTATTCTGGACCTGTTTTATCATTTTTTGTTCTTTCCTGTGTCACATAGGTGAAGGTACTGCGTAAATTACTACTTACTTGTGTATTATATATAATTTTTAATTTGTTACTCATTGCATTTATAATACAGTGAATAAATCTGTTAATATTTGGGGTGGGAAAGGAGGTAAAAAGGGAAACCATCTCTACTAGTCTTAGCCCAGCTTCCTGGCTATAACATTTAAAATTTATTCAAACTCAATCAATACTTAATCTGGAGTTTAAATTCTGTTAAAGATCTGTAGCATGGCTAAAAGAAGCTGATGCCAGGGAATAAAATTTTCTTTGGGCTGTGATTCTGATCAATTTATGATGTGCTCTAAGGGTGAAGCATTGACCTAAATTCACAAGAGCACTGATATTCCTATTTATTATTATGGAAGGTATCCTATGTAGAGTTTTGTCGTTTAAAGTGTCGTGAGGCTATATGAGAAAGGCGACAAGCTGCAGTAAGGCTGGCTAGAGAGGAAGGAGCTGCATGCATATCCCCAGAGTTGGCAGCCCTGGGGTTTGGAAGGCTTTGCCATGCTCCTCGCAGGAGGGCAAATCCGTGGCAAGGGGTGGGGAAGCAGAGGACAGCATGAGCTCCATTCTACCCTTACTTCACCACAGAAAGCAAGCAGCAATCTCCCTTCGACGCTTTGTCTGTGTAGTCTGTAACCACAGACAGGGTGGTGGCTTGCTGTAATCCCAGGACTTGATGCAGGAATAATTTCAGTGCTGAAAAAACCCAGCAAATGTTTGATGCTAGCAGTGAGGGCTGTCTTCCTGAGAGGTGTGTGCTTGTGGTGATCATTCAGATTTGTTTTGTTGGCAACATGAACGATGCTGTTACAGCAGGAAGAAGACGGTTATGGTGAAAACTGCCTTCTTTTTTTTTTTTTTTTTTTTTTTCCCTTGTAATCTTTCAGGGGAAACAGAGTTAGGTCTCTGCAGGGTTTGGGTTTCTGTATACAGTTCTTTTAAACCCCGTAAGCTCAGCCATCACAGGGTAGCACCTATGAACAGCTCACACTGAAGTGGCTGCGAATTGCACGCACTGATCTCTTGGAATGATCAGGCCGTTTCATTTTTTTCCAGTGCACTTTGGCAAGCTTTTCCCCAGCATCATCCAAGGGCTTTTCATAGTAAGCAGTGCCTTCCCAGTGACCTGAGTCCTTATCCAAGACTGCTTTGTTACCTTGGCAGTTTGCAGTCACATTTGCCCATTTTTATGAAAAGCTATGTATTTTAGCAGATTCGTAGCAGATTTCATGTGGTAAATTTGTTTGTTGGTTGGTTTGGGATGTTTTTTAAGTAGAATGAACAAGGGAAATTTATAGTGAATAAAGATTGACAATACTCACCAGCTTTTCATGATGTGGTATGATGCCTCCTATGTTTTTAAAAAAAAAAAAAAAAAAAAAAAAAAAAAGTGAGAGCTCAATTCTGCCTCTTTCCTAGTGCCTTGCTGCTTCTCAGTTGTCACTTTTCCAGACAGAATCTGAGAGCCAGGACTTTCACCTCTGCATTCTTTATGCCCTGCTCTCTCCCCCGCCTGCTTTTGTGCAAACTGTCTTGCAACATGTCTATTCTTACTGTATCTTGTCCCCACCTCTGCCCATATTGCTACTGTAATGAAATTCTTGTTGTGATTTTTGCCAGAATAAGTGTGGGATAGGACCAACCCGCAGAATTTCAAGGCATTAGCCTACCTTTACTCTAGCACAATCAACAGCTGTACATAGCACTATGACCTTATTCCACCCCGTGAGGCGGCAACCACAGCCACGCTGCTCTGGGAGAGCATTACTGTGTTCGTGCTGAGGCTTCTCCTCAGAGCCAGCCCAGAGGATAAGAACAGCATGCAAACACAGGGTCTCAGCAGAGAAGCAACTGTTTCTTTGGGCTCTAGCATTCACTCATGAAGCTAATGAGCAGAAATAAAAAGCATTGGAGTTCAAATCCATACCTAACCAACTAGGAGAGACAGACTTCTAGATCTAACTGTGCATTACAATCAGCAAGACTGGGTTCCACTTCAGTTTGTTTTCAGATTGGGTTGCACTTCAGTTTGTTTTCTTATAGCTGTAATGCTCAGAGTGAGTACTTCAGGATGCATATTTACCTACTGTAAAGACAGCCTGGATATCCATAGACCCTTCCTTCTGCCTGACATGCCACTCTGATCCACGTTACAAATTTGAACTACATCAAACACAAATACAGGTCATGAGTGGCCACTGCCTGCCTGATAGGGTAATAGATTAGGAACATCCACAATTAAATGTGTAGAAAAATAATCTAAGTAGAGAAAGCTATTTGGAAGCTCCAGCAAAGGACTGTAGTTATATCTTCTTCCTTGTCATGATGGTCTGACCAATTGAATATTTCCAATCTTAATTTTTATGTAAAACATTGATGTTTCTGTAATTTTATTATCAAAGTATCATAGTACCACAGTATCACCAAGGTTTGAAGAAACCTCAAAGATCATCAAGTCCAACCCATTACCACAAACCCCAAGACTAGACCATGGCACCAAGTGTCATGTCCAAACCTGCCTTGAATATAATATTATATTATAATCTATGTCTACCTTGCTTTCTGACAGGAAAAAAAATCATCTTCTGTTTATTGTAAGTCTTCGATATCTCTATTTCAGCCAGTGGCCAGTGAAAGGTGGTCTGAAGCTAGTTTGTGTACAAGTCCAGAGAAAAGCAGATTCCTTGCCCCACAGAATGTCAGCTGATGAGTTTCAGAAGGTGGATAAAATAAAAACGGAGTACAGGCTGGGAGAGGCAGGCTGATAAAAAATGACAGTGAATCCATGCTTTTTAGTTAATCCAGAGTAGTAATTGTTCTTTGCTCACTTGCTTAATCATAATTAGGTGCCAGTTTTCTCTCCATATAACAAAAGAGCTGAATTTCGAGACTGTGATTTGAAGGATGCTGTGGGGAGTGGCAGCTTTTGCTGACATTCTGGAAGTTTTTACCAGGCAGGTCTATAGACTCATTACTGTCTGCAGTCCACAAAACTGTACAATAATGTTTTTTTCTTCCCACAGTGCCATGAAAAAAACTTTTGGCTTCAGTTCTTGTGTGAAACCTTTTGCACAACAAAAGTGGTTTCTTGCGGCCAGTAAGCCCAAATGTTTTAAGCATTCCAGGAAGTATATAAATAGATTGGTACCCTTCTTAAGGTTATGGAGCCCTATTTTTCTTTTTTTTTTTTCCTTTCAAGTTCTTTTTTCCCATTTATGTTCTTGTTATTTAGGCGAAGATGAAGCAGAGTTTGAAAATCCTATCATTTTCCATTTTATTTGGGTTTTCCTTAGTTATATTTTTCTGAAGAGAAGTTGTTTCAGTAAATGCAACGTAGCAGATTATCTTAAATTACTTCTTGCAGTCCAGACTAGTATTCTAACATGAAAATTGCTACTTGGACTCTCCCACACCCCCGGCTGCTGCAGAACTGTGTCTCCAGGCTGGGGAGAAACCTATCATGGTCCTCAGCCAGCAGAGTCTAGATGCCAGTCCACAATGTGGAAAGCAGAATTTACATGAAAGAGATTTCTTATCCTTCCCTCACCCTCCTGTTAGATTCAGTAAAGTTGTAGCCTGGATTAAAAACAACTGAAGCAGTGATTCCATACTGATGGGTAGGCAAATCAGTCTATGTAGAAACCAGATGAGAAGTTATTCAGGCCAAAACCATTAAATCTCAGCTCATCTAAGGACACCATAAAACAACTATCCCATCTCTTTGATCTATGATATTGGAATCCGAATGTGTCTTAATAAGACATATATGTTACACATTGACATTGTCTTCTGCTGAACAAGGGTAAACATTGCATTTGTCTCTGTAAAAATACACTTCAATAGCTGGGAAGAAAGAGAGAGATTCATTATTTTTGCAGTTGTAAAAGACATTTAGCAGCTGTGTTTATACTGGCAGACGATTTGGATATTAGGTGGCAGGACAGAGAACTGCAGATGCACAATATTGTGCAGACATTGTGCACTTACAGCCCATTTCCAGGGAAACATGTTATTTTATATTTCCCTCGGTGTCATTAATCACACTTCATTTCGTATCTCACTATTTCAACTCGTTCCCCTAGATTCATTCACTTTTTGGCCTGTTTCTTTCGATAGTTATTGAGCTGCATTTCAACAAACTCCGTCTCAGCTACAGATAATAAAGCTCTTTTTGCTTCAGGGGAGAAAATTAAGATGACTCTATACTGATTACTGAGACTACCTGTAATAATCAGTGTGTTTACCACATCTGAAGGATATTTAGCTTGCCTTTGGTCAGAAAACTATTCGTGCTGTTCTTTGGTATTTAGACATTAAATTCATTTCCTGAAAGTAAACATACGATTCTTATCTTGGCCTAGAAAGGAAAACAACTGCTCTTTTCTCTGTTCTTCAAGTTCTCTAATAGCTCAACAGGCTTTGTTTTGGTTCTACAGGTGAAACCCTCAAACTGTAGCAATGATGGTTATCCCTGGAGAAAGATAGTAATATAAACAGTGAGGAATCCCCCTGCTAGGGAGTTGCAAGCCTGAGGAGCCTCTATGTATGGGATATAACCCAAAGCAGCATTGCTACATTTAAATAGTGTTATTGAATGCTCATGAGTAAATGTGGCTTGTAACTGCTACTGTGGGCACCACGTAAGCCACCTCACTCTGGAAGGATCATCTGGTAGCATTGTGCTTCTCCTGCAACTTCCCAGCCCATGGGAAATAGTCTTGATGCGTCAGAGAAAGACAGAATCACAGAATTAACCAGGTGGGAAAAGACCTTTGAGATAGTTGAGTCCAACCTGTCAACCAACACCTTCTAATTAACTAAACCATGCCACTAAGTGCCTCATGCGGACTGCTTTTATACATCTCCAGGGACGGTGACTCCACCACCTCTCTGGGCAGCCCATTCCAATGCCAATCACTCTTTCTGTGAAGAACTTCTTCCTAACATCCAGCCTAAACCTGCCCTGGTGCAGCTTGAGAGTGTGTCTTCTTGTTCTGTCACTGGTTGCCTGGGAGACAATATTTTCCAAGAATATTTTCTGTTTCTTATATGGTTGACCAATTGTGCTGGACAGAAGGCAAAAAAGCTTGTGCCAAACTTTTGATCTCTTCTACTAAAAAACCAACCAACCAGGAGCCCTGGCCTGGCAGATGGACAGCTTCATGGAGGACTCTGAGATGGGGCAACAGATCTCTATCTGAGCCTGGGTATCTTGCTAGGTAAGGTTTTTCTGCTGGTGAGCAAAGAAAAGAAGTTTTACTGACCTCTGAAAAAGAAGTAAACCCAAAGAACTCACTGCAGGTCAAATGAATGACTGTGCAATGAGGCTGCATTGCCCGAGATGGCACAATCAGCAAATTGCTTGAATAAACCACAAACCCTGTCCCACCCTCATGACTGCTTCAGAATGCAAAATAGAATCAAGCAGCATTTTTATTAGGGATAAATGAAAATCAGAGACAAAACGAGCTCTACTCATGTCACATAGTTTAGCTGCACCTAAGGAGATACAACTTGCTTTCACCCTTTGTGTTTCAGAGGATGGCTGTGAGAAGGGTCTGTCCACTAGAGCAAAAGCAGCAAACCAGTGTTAAGTACTGCCTTCATTGCCATGAGCTGTGAAGAAGAGATGGCCCCATGCATCTCAAGGGTGCGAGGGGATTATTTCAGGCTTTGCTCAGTACTTTTCAGAATACTGAAATCTCAAAAACAGATTTACTCTCAGGAAGGCAGCGAGGTTTGGATTTGGGAGGAGAAAACTGTGGCAATCATATTTTTGTTTCTAGAAACTAATACGAATATTTTATGTATTTTCAACGATGATGTGACTTACACAAATACATTTGGAGGCTGGTGACAGAAATGGAGAATTAATACAACCCCAGGGAACTTGCTGGAATTGCCTTAGTCAAGAAATCATTTATATAAAGAAAACAAAATGTCACTATTATTCATGCTTCTGTGGACCCCATAATCTTGCCTTCTTTAAAATGTTCTTTCCTCTGACATTTTCCATGTCCCACTCTCTTTCTCCACTCAGGTAAAGCTCTCTTACATGAAGATAGTTACACAATTGATGCTTATTTCAACCTAATGGAAACTGTCTCCAAGTGAGTAGCCCTGGCAGCAAGACTGGAAGTATGACCAGCAGATGCCAGCATACTCCCCACACAGACAGTAGGGGTTGTGCTGCACGAGGTATAGTTTAACAGAGTGTTAAACGACTTCTAAATGTCCAGTCCAAACAGGCATAAAATTGATTAATGAATTATCCATTAGAAAGTCAACACATGCCACAATTCTTGCTCCCTTCAAATATGTTTCTTTCCCTTAATTCCTATGTTTTCTTTCCATGTGTTCATCTGCAAAGCACCTGCCTTTCTGCTACCAATAGCTCAGCAGCTCAAATCAAGACCACGTTTCTACCGCTTCTCCTCTCCTAGTTACTTGCTTTGTAGTCTGTCTATTGCACTCCAGACCTTTATCATCTGGTCACTGTTGCTGGGCCACCAGTTGCTATACAACTGAGCAACTTGCTGAGGACTGTTCGGGGTAAGGAAAGAGGTCTGTCTGCCTTGACCTGCTTAGCCTGATGTTCCTCATAGCCTTTCCCTAACACATCCTTCTTCTCTCATCAACACACTCATACCTACATCCCTGCCTTCCTAGGCATTGCAGTGCTCTCCCTCAATGTGACCTGGGCCCATCCTCCTTGATGTTATCTTTGCCGACTCTGGCCCTCTCTCCAGTCCCGCCAGCTTGCCTTCAGTTGCAGAGACAGAGCCTCTCCTGGTAATGCCAGGTCAAAGGAGGTGCAGCCAGCTGCATTGTATTGTACGCATGAAGGAACTGTTAGCTGTAAGCTTTGCAAGTGTCATCCATTTCAGAGGGCACTAGGGATGGTGCCTTCAGCACTGCCCTCCTCGTACAGATAGCTCAAGAAAGTCATCAACGCCTCACAGAAATGGTAAATGAAATCTCTTCCAAAAGCTTGAACAAGAGCCTAACTGAATGATCACTGAGCACCACACGTGGAATCATTTAAATTCTGGAATTACTAGGCATGTGTTTTATTTTTCCTTT
This sequence comes from Eubucco bourcierii, assembly GCA_013396675.1. Classification (NCBI taxonomy): domain Eukaryota; kingdom Metazoa; phylum Chordata; class Aves; order Piciformes; family Ramphastidae; genus Eubucco; species Eubucco bourcierii. The sequence continues at coordinate 32,445 of VWZE01002134.1, read as the reverse complement.
TAAAATAAACCTAGGAAGTGGCTAGATTAATGCATACGACCTTAGCCTAGAGGATAAACAGCCAAGCCAATAAATATAATGTTCAGACTCCTGCCTATTCCTGTCTCAAGCACCTGTATCCTCTCTGGTAGATGTTTTATGATCAACACATTAAAGTGTAGAGAAAGAGAAATGCTGGTCAAGTACAATGCATTAAAGTGAATATTCCCCCAGGAGCCAAAGCATTTAGTTGCTGATTGTCAGTTCATAATAATCATGTTTTTCTTTTTAATGGTGGAATTGAAATATTGCATTTGTCTGGTGGTTTGAAAATTAATTAACATAAAGCCTAGGCTGAATACAAGGGACTTTCTGTGCTGAGAGCATTTAGTGGAGGAGAAGGAGGGAAGAAAGGAGGGTGCAAGAAGAGCTGCTTCAGTATTCCTGTCCAGATCAGCTACTCTCACATACTCTGGCTGCCAGAAGTCTCCAAGAGGGTGCTACAGAGTGGTACCAGGAGTTGTTCATGCTCACGCAATAGGCTGGTACACATTACACTACAGTGACTATGGACCTCAGACTCCAACTGTCAGACACTTCAGAGTCTATCTAAGCAGAAGCAATATTAGAAACACTTGCATTTTCATCTCTGTCCCAAGCAAACATACACTATCAGAAGAGGGCAAGAAAGAGGCAAGAATATGGTCAACTTTACATTAATTGATCAGACCTGGAATGATGAGAAGGAAATCCATCCTCCCCCACCCTCCCCTCCAAAGGCACAAATGCTTTCTTTCTACATGATTCTCATAGACCAACATAGCTCCCAATAAACTCCATGCTGTGGTTTGGCATGCCTAAAAGGCACAAAAAGAGAAATGTGGATTTTGCACTTAATAAAAATCCAAGTGCACCTTCTGACAGGCACTGTTCTGTGAGATGTGAAATTAATTGTATGTGTTCGTTACTTCGTAACAGAGTGCAAATATGATCTTTGTTATTTTTCAGCCAAGCTCAGAAAGTGACAATGCTGCTGAATTTCAGCACTTATCACTCAGAGCCACTACTGCTCCATCCATGGCTATATGTATACAGATGCATAAATAATTTGAGTGAAGTAAGATGGCAGAACAAGTCCCTCTTCATATCTAAAAGAAATTGCCAAGTGTGATGTATTTTTAATTGGTTTCTGGGGATGTTATCCAATTATCTGTAATTGCAAGTTGTATATAATATCTGTATTATGTCACACAGTGGAATATAAAGGAACTGGTAGGAAATGTTGTTCAGGAGTTGAGAGGAGTGCTGCTGGGCTGAATGGAGCATGATTGAAGGCGATGAATCTGATCAAAGTCGAATTTCGAGCACACCACTCCAGTGCCCCGAAAGTGAGAAAAACAGAAGGAGTTGCACAGGATGGTTTTTTAACAAAGTCCATTTTTTTCCTTGACTGTGTCTGAATTGACTTTGAGGAAAAGATGCAGCGGGAAGAGGGAGAATTGGGCGATGGAAAGGTAGCTGTGGTTAAGCAGTGGCTTTTGAGGCCATCTGACTGGATTCCTTTCCTGTCTTTGCCTAAGAAAGTCATTTAGGAGACGTCTGTGGCACGATGCCATTCTTCATTTAGTTTGTCTACTAAAAGCAGCTGCTTTTGCTGCACTCACCGCAGGCAAATGCAGGCAGTTTCTCCCACAGGCTCTGCGTTCTGTCTGTGAAGTGGGGGGAGCAGTATTTCTTTTCCCTTACTCTGCTTAGTGCATACCATCTTCTGTTTAAGCATGCTGGTACTAATAGGAGGCCAAGCTCATGCGTCCCAGTCTGGCATCTCTTGGCAGCACTTGGTTTTGCTCCAGACACTGTAATGGAGTCATCCCAACTTAGTGGCCAGAGGCAATATACTTTTGTTTTGCTACTGGAGACTGACTTGCCTATGCCAGATTTGCCTATGCAGCCTCAGTGTGTAGCTGGTCTACCAATTAATCTCACCCCTGATTGCAGTGTTTGTTGTAACTTTTAGAAACCCTTTAATCACTGTGACCAAATCCTTGTTTATGCTGTAACCTTGTAAAAGGAAACAGTATCCAGCAGTGGGTTTGTTCCTATCTAGTCATAAGGCATAGAAACAAAGACTTTTCATGACTTTTCGTTATTAATTCAGTTGTAGTATTTAATTCCAGAAAGCAAATGGAAGCAAATATTACGTATTAGATTCCTTGAAATCATTTAAACTATTTTTATTAAACATATTAAAACTATAAAGTACTAAGCTTTAAATTTGGAACAGCCATTCTTAAAAATTAGTGACTTATTTCTGAGTGTTGCTGTCTTATTAAAGCTGCACTTGTGCATTCAAAACTGAACCATCTTCAACTACTGCTCCTTTAGCAACATATAGCAAGCTAGGTGGGAAAAAGTTAAATGCTTTTGTCATCAATTAGATAAACTGCTGCAATTAGAAAGTCAGATTTTAGCTAGTTTATTCACCTAGTGCTGAACTGATGCAACATCTGAACGATGTTGCTTTAGATGAACTGGAGAAACTTTTTCAAAAAGAAAAAAATGAGGGCAGGTCTAAACATGCCCAATGCAAACATTCTAAATGGAATGCAAATCCCAACACAAAAAATAGCAGTTGGGATTTTTTTTTTTCCTCCCCTTGTCTTTCTGATTGTGAACACCTAACCAGTGGGGAAAATGTCTTCATCAGTAGGAAAACCTATGCAAGATAAAACAAACATTTTCCCGTTAATGCTTTGGAAGTTCAGTTTACAATTACAGCCTCAGTTAAGACTGTAAGGAAAGACCTTTCATCTTTTCAGGCTTTGCAGTTCTCTTCTCAGTACTGGTGCTTCTGACTTTTTTATTTCTTTAAGTGCTGAGTAGGGTTTGCAGGAAGGAAACTAAGACAGATGGGAGTGAGCAACAAGGAACATGACTCTGGGGTTTACTGTTTAAGGCACTCACCTGCAGAGAGGAAAGGAAGGAGGAGAAAACTTTTATACAGTGGTCTCTCTTTCAGAACATATCTGTGCTTTCTATGATGAAACCCAGAAATATTTTAAACCTTTAAACTTCAGATAGGCAGGGATATGGTCACAGCTGATTTTATCTGTTTCAAAGATTAAGATGTATCTATTTAAACATTCAAAATATTTCCCTGAGATCTTTACAAACTGCACAAACTCACGACAAAATGCAACCTCTATCAATTTTCACATGTGCAATCAACTTCAAGTTATTTGCCTAGTGTCTTAGCAACTGCATCTGTTAGCAGTACACATAGCAAATCACAGTTACATTTAATAAAAACAAAGCTTATAAATCCCTCCTAAAGTCCATTTAAATAAGCATCCTTTATTTCTTAAAAACGAGAGCATGCTGTAAAGGACAAGGTAATTATTGTGCACATCTAATTCTGGATAAAGGACAGGACTTAGAATTTTTAAGATATAACAATAAAAAGTTAATTGAAATACTTTTACAGCACCCCCATAATTCTTTTCCTTCCTTATTTACTATAGACCCTCAAACACCAAGCCCCATGTAAATCAGAGATTAACCATGCCCTTAATAACACAAATGGCAAGACTGTAGTATGTTTTTGTCCTTTCATAAATAATGAATCTGCACCTAACAATGTATTTCATGGTTCCATATTAATATATTGCCTAATTGACAGCCACATGGTTTGCAAATTCAGCCTTGTTTCTTGCGGTACCTACTATACATTATTTAGGGACTGACTACACAGTATGATTATTTTCTCCTTATTTCAGTGTGATGCATTAGGTTTATTGCATTGTTGGCTTTTACAGCAATATTCCTGTGACAGTATTCAGATTGCACACTACGGAGTTTGTTCACACTGCCTTCCCAATCTGATTTCCACAGACTGCAGCCAGAGTTACATTTCTTTCCCACTCTAAAGACAACTTGGAATACATGCTGCTGCTGCTCAGTGTTAGTGTTCTGACAGATTATCTCTCCCTCTCCCCCTCTCCCCCCTTCCTCTCCCCCTCCCTCCCTCTCTCCCTCCTTCCAAATTCCTTCTTTCCTCTTCCATCCTGTCTGTCTGTCCCATTTCTTCCAGAAACAACACTATGAGCATTCTGCAGTAGCCCTTTTAGCTTGCTGAGAGCCTTGCTGAAGTTCTGGATCTGTTCAGTGTTAGGGATGGGGACATGAAGCGTTAGGGAGTCTGCATGGTCGAGGAACACAAGAACATGTATGGGGTACTGGGTATTGCCTCATTAAAACTAACAATATGAAAATGTCTTACAGAAAGCACGAACTACCCATCTATGTTTTCCTCAGCTGGGTAAAATTTTACCCTAGGGCACCAGCATGCTCCCCTCATCCTCACAGATGCAGACGACTTGCATGGGGAGCTCTGGCAGCCGAAATGCTGTCTTGCCCGGCACTGTTTGAAAGCAAGAAATCCCAGTGTGACAGATCTTAACTTGCCTTTCTCTGCTATCCATTCTCATCCATTAACTATTCATGCAAGCTCCCAATTAGACTGTGGACAGGACGGTAAGAACATTAACTGGCAAAGTCACATTCCTTAGTGTATGACAATACTGTCTTTGCCCTTTCACTTTTCAGGTAGGTCTTCAGTGTCTTAGGATGTTTATTATTTCTTCAGTGTTAAAGATATGCAGGGATGGATGAGCAATTACTGTACCTTCTGCTTTGAATTTTGGGCCTCATTTTATTATTATTTAGAAGAAGCATTCCTTCAGTACATTAAAACATTTAATTTAGAAAACATTTCGTTTAGTTTTCCATTTTGCAGTATTTCCTCATTAAGATATTGCTCAGCTGAAATAACATTGTTTAATAATTTCTCTAGCAGGATGAAACAAGCAAACCCAAGCTTTACTGTTGATGATTAAGAGTGGGAGTCATGCTGTGAAAGAGTGACTAAGTGCTGTTATTGAGATCTGACAATTTTCCTGGAAGATGGATCTGATAACTCTATAACAAGTATATTTCAGTGAAATGACCCAATTTTAGAAGATTAGTATATTTTCCTAAATTCTATAAGCCTTTATCATAATCTCATAGCTACAAATATATAGGAGTACTTTAAAAGGAACTATGAAGAAAGGAAACTCAGTAATACCTACCCAGCAGACTCAGAGAACTGCTGTACACAGGAGCATCCTACAGGATCACCACCATTTCATATGATGGATCTTTGATGGCATGTAAGATTAGCTGATGCTGAAGGCAGGAGGAAACCAGGGAGGGAGAACAAGGATTCCAGGAGGTCAGCATTTGACAGCATTCTTCTCAAAAAAGTTAATGTCAAGTTGATCTTACTCCTGTCAATAATTAATGTGGCTGTTACAGCTAGGAGTTTTTATGAGGTGGGAGAACTCTATCAGTTGTGTAAGTTAAATACATGATTTTTGAAATTGTTATGCTGGTAGAGATTGATAGATATTAACAAGGGTGCCTCATAGAGCAAGAATATGAATGAGGGTCCTGAGACAGTTGGATCATGGATAGCTGTGGGAATTGATATAGACAAAGTTTCACTGCCCTTATACTTTAGAGGCAGCACTGAGAGGGAACACTGATAAGCAGGCAAAGAGCTAAAGATACATAAACCCTCAGATTGTTAGAACTAAGTGTTCTCACTGGATCTAAAGTGTGGACCATGAATTCCTCTCACAGATAGTCATAGCCCTTATGAGCAGGTACAAATCATAGAATCACAGAATGGTAAGTTTGGAAGGGACCTCAAGTATCATCTAGTTCTAACCCCCTGCCATAGACAGGGACACCTCCCACTAGTACAGCTCACTCAAGGCCTCATCCAACCTGACCTTGAACACCTCTAGGGAGGGAGCAGCCACAACCTCCCTGGGCAACCTGTTCCAATCCCTCACCACCCTCACTGGAAACAACTTCCTCCTAACATCTAGTCTAAATCTTCCCTCTACCAGTTTAAACCCATTTCCCCTTGTCCTGTCGTTACAAGACCTTGTAAAGAGTCCCTCCCTAGCCTTCCTGTAGGCCCCCTTCAGATACAGCAGAAGTATTTTTAATAGATATGATGTACAGTTTTAAATGTTGGGTTGGTTTGTTTGTTTGTTTGTGGGTTTTGGGTTTGGTTTTCATTTTTTTCATTTTTGGCAGTCATGAAAATGTTTTGCCTGAGATAAGTCATTTGGAACTCCCCCTTTTGTAGCTCACCAAGTGGAAGCTCTGTTTCAGACTTCTGCAGAGGGAGGATTTGGTTCCTCCTTTACTCCCTCTCTCAGAGATCATTTTCACATCTGCAATAGGACTTTTATCAAGAAAACTGTTTTTTATCCCATATAGCAAACTGTCAGGGCTAGCTCTTGTTTTTACTCAGGCAGAGGCATGGATTTGAAGATTCATCCTGCAGTAGGACAGTTTTGTTTGTGTGTCCTGAAGTTTATTGTTTTGCTACTAAGAACTGCATACAATTCCAGAGATATCTGTGATTCTTGAGTACTGGAATTTCATCACCCTAATTTCTGCCTGCTAGTCCACATTTTCAAGTCGTACAATAAGTCTCTCTTTAAATCACAACACTCCATATGATCCAAGTTTCTCTTTTTCAGGCTTTAAGGAAATTCCTCATCTGCCATTTCAGTTTTTTCCTGTAATTTGCTTCATCATGTTGCTGCATATGTGACTGACTCACCAGTCCTTCTGATCTGAATCACACTCTTTAATATCTGTATTTGTATCTGTATAAGAAATATTTTTGAGACCTTTGGTATGTCTGGATAACACAAGAGACAGTGGCTCTGGGGAAACAGTATCAGGAGATGCAAGAAAGGCTTCAAGAACCTAAACAGCTGCTTCTCCATTTTACTTTTCTGAAATCTTTCATCTTTGGGAATTTTATGCTGTGTTCAGAATCTCTTTTTGGGAAAAACAATGTGTGTAATGGTGACAGAATCGTTGCCAGATTTAAAAATAACCCCAGCAGCAACAGCAAAACACTACCCCTTGCAATTTGTCTCCCTTCCCTGACATTCCATATATATTTTCAGTTATTGTCATTCAACAATTAAATAATTAGAAAATTATTTTTCTGAGAATTTAATGTGCTTCTGAATGCAGGAAAAAAAAAAAAAAAAAAAAAAAAAAAGAACCAAACACGTGGTTTGTATCACATGCACAGCTTGCAAAAGTAAGGAGAGAAATTATCATCTAAGTTGTGTGGAAGCTTTCCACAGTCTCCTTACGTGACCTTGCACAAGGCCACGAATGTTTGAGGTCAGAGGGAACATAAATATTCATTTCTACATGACTCATTCTCAGTGCTCCACTAGACACATTTTAAAATAATTCTCCTTAACCAGCACTGAAAGCATTTTGGACCTTGATCATTAATGTTCTGCGTGTTGGTTTGGCAAAAGAGTTTTCCCCAATGTTTAATTTTTTTTTTTTCCCTATTGGAAAACAAAACAAAAGCTTTGCTCAGACTGCCCCCTACAGAAAGTCCAGCAATGGTTCTTTACTGGCAGAGATGAAAAAATAACTCAGAAGCAGCATGTCAGAGCAGGGAGCTCATCTATTGCTTCCAAAACAGAAATAAAAATTAGACTAATAGTTCTCTTTCAAAGTCCTTGATTCTGCAGGTGTTTAAATGGGTGTAGATGGATATTGATTTCAGGGAATGTCCCTTAAACCCCACTGTTGCACCACTTCTGTGGAAGGACAGACACTGCTAGTTACTTACACTGTCCTGACTCTAAAGGCTCCTTGTAATTATCTTTTTCTTTTTTTTTTTCTGGATGGTAGTTGGTTCCCCAGGCAGTATTTTACTAGCCCAGCCATGGTTTTGTTCTCAACTGGCACCAAGAGGTGTAGCTCCACTGAAATTTCACCAGGATTTTGTCCCTGACTTGGACCTAAATATGCGTTCATTAAATGACAAACACTTTGAAAAGCTAAAATATAAAGCCCTTTGAATCTCATGTCTCAAGACTTCCTCCCGTGAAGAGAATTTTTTTAAGTACTGTCAATGGTGTACCTGTCATGAGAGTTTTCTGTCTTTCACTGTTTAAATTAGGTCTGTGTACAGCACCTGTTTCTCATGTAACTAGAAAGAAGGTTTTAATTTAGCCTTCACCGAATATGTTTTCAGGAACAAGAGAGGGGAGAGCATTCAGACACTTCCAAAAACCAGATTTAGGGGAAAATGCAGATCTGAGCTTGGGATGTAAAGAAAAATATACAGAACAAGCATTACAATTTCATAGAATCATAGAATGGTAAGGTTGGAAGTGACCTCAAGGATCATCTTGTTCCAACCCCCTGCCATAGGCAGGGACACCTCCCCCTAGTACAGGTTACTCAAGGCCTCATCCAATCTGGCCTTGAACACCTCTAGGGAAGGAGCAGCCACAACCTCCCTGGGCAACCTGTTCCAGTGCCTCACCACCCTCACTGTAAAGAACTTCCTCCTAACATCCAGTCTAAATCTCCCCTCTGCCAGTTTAAACCCATTGCCCCTTGTCCTGTCGTTGCAAGACCTTGCAAATAATCCCTCCCCAGCCTTCCTGTAGGCCCCCTTCACATACTGGAAAGCTGCTCTAAGGTCTCCTCAAAGCCTTCTCTTCTCCAGGCTGCAGAGCCCCAACTCTCTCAGCCTGTCCTCATAGCAGAGCTGCTCCAGCCCTCTGATCATCTTTGTGGCCCTCCTCTGGACCCGCTCCAACACTTCCATGTCCTTCCTGTGCTGAGGGTTCCAGAACTGCACACAGTACTCCAGGTGGGGTCTGACGAGAGCAGAGTAAAGTGGCAGAATCCCTTCCCTTGCCCTGCTGGCCACACTGCTCTTGATGCAGCCTAGGACTCGGTTGCTGTCTGGGCTGCATGTGCACACTGCAGGCTCATGTTGAGCTTTTCATCAACCCAGACCCCCAGGTCCTTTTCCTCAGGGCTGCTCTCCAGCCATTCACCACCCAGCCTGGATTTGTGCTTGGGATTGTGCCTACCCAGGTGCAGGACCTTACACTTGACCTTGTTGAATCTCATGTGATTGGCCTGGGCCCACCTCTGCAGCCTGTCCAGGTCCCTCTGGATGGCATCCCTGCCATTTCTGGTTCCTGATAAAGGATGTTATTTCTTCCAAGTGTGGACTTATATTTTACATATTTATTCGACTATCAATTCTGGTAGAGCTACTAAAAACCTGAATGTCAGCTCTCAAATCTTTTCTTATTATGCACTAAGTCCTCAGACTACTTCAGGGCAAAAGGTTTCCATTTGCAGAAATGGAAGTACAGAAGTAGACAGTTTTCCTGGTGGTTATGGATGAGCTGGGAAACACTCATCTAGAAATTAATTGCTTCAATTTTAATGCACCCTAAGTAATATTTTTTTTAAATGGTGGTGTAGTGGTTGATTAGTTGGTTTTGTTGTTGTTTGTTTATTTGAGAGGTTGGGGGTTTTTATTGGGGTTTTTCATTTGTTTGATTAGGGGTGGGCTTTGAGAGAAGTGTCAAAAATGTAACTGTTTTCTTCATCCTGCAGTCCATTCCTCAGAGACAACCTAGCTTTTAAGACATTCTATGGGATTTCATGTCCCATCAGCTGAAAAGGCATAGTAAGTTTCTCAAAGATTTGTGCTTTCCTAAAGCTGATGGTTTCCATGGCAGACCCTGATTTCACCTGAGATACTTGTCCAAAAAGGATCAGAGAAAACATTTCCTATTTTCCTTTTAAAATGGACACCCTTTAATACATTGAGAAACTGAATTGTTCAGTGAGATTCTTCACTTTTGGGGGAAAGGGAACGTTGTTTCTTTCCCAGCAGAAATGAAATAATCCATGCTTAATCTCAGGTCCCACAACTAGGTGAAAGTTTTCCAGAGAGATCATAAACTAAATGGATAACAACAGTGTTCCTCTTCTGCTTTGTGAGATTACTGTCCTCCAGTTGGATCTAGAACACCCTAGAAGTTTAACTGCTTATCATTGCATTAGAATGACACTTAGCAAAACTCAGCTCTTCCA
>VWZE01002133.1:102515-127761 GCA_013396675.1 Eubucco bourcierii | reverse complement strand
GTTACTGGGGTTTTTTAGTGAAAAAATCAGTGGAAGCTTGAAGAAACTATCTTGACATTATTTTGATCACCTTCCCTTGCATTTCGACTTTCCATCACAGAAACATAAAACAATAAGATGGCAAGATACTTTTAACAAACTTTTGTCCCACAGTCACTTTCCTAGTTAAAATTACTGAATATTTGTCATAAATTTTATTGCTATTTCATATTGTGTCAGTTTCTAAACACGGTTCAGAAAGAAAGAAGCCCTAGACACTAATTCTTAGGTTGGTGACCACTTTAAAATAAATTCATGTGGTTGCTATTAAAATGTAATTCAGCCTTTCAATAGACTGCTTGTGTTTGACAACTAATTTTTTTGCCGCTCCCTTGGGTAGTCGCTAGAAACAGTCCCCACTGTAGATCCATCCTTTGACTGAAGCACAGAAAGGAAAAGCTGAAAAATGAGCAACAGGAACAGCTTGCTGATGAAGTTGAATGAAGAGCTGGTAGTGATATTGATGGCATCACTAATTACTTAGTTGGCAGAATTCAAAATGAGAATTCATTTGTCATCATGATATCATCAATCAGCTTTCTATTGCCTTGGGAAACAAATTTGTGCTTGCTCGGTGTAGTATAAACTTTGTTATATAACTCATTTTATTTTGTACATCTGTACTTCTTCATTTTTACCTTCTACATTTTTACTTTTCTAGGTATTGCATTGTGAGTTTTAATGAGTGTCCTGTTTCAAAGGTTTAATATTTTATGCTCAAATCAGATTAGTTTTAAGGTGACATAATCTCTGTCCTTGAAAACAAGGAAAGGTTCAATAAAGTATTTTAAAAGCTTCAATAAAGTATTTTAAAAGCATCATAGCCTAAAAGTCACACCCACTCCTAATACAAAAGAAAGCATATTCAAACCTGATACTTGAAAAGGTTCAGGTAGATATTTTAACACACACACACACACACACCAAAAAAAAAAAAATTAAAAAAAAATACAGTGAAGGTACTGGAAAAGGTTGCCCAGGGAAGTTGTGGCTGCTCCCTCCCTGGAGGTGTTCAAGGCCAGGTTGGACGAGGCCTTGAGTGAGCTGTACTAGTGGGAGGTGTCCCTGCCTATGGCAGGGGGTTGGAACTAGATGATCTTTGAAGTCCCTTCCAACCCTACCATTCTATGATGCTATGATTCTATGATACATTTCTCTAATTTGGAGATTAGAATCCAAAGTCATAGTTCCTGAGTGCTTGAGTAGAAACTATCTCTTTGGCATTGATTTAATATTTTTTCAAACAATCAAGTATACTGCCTAATTCTTCTGTCTATGAACCAGTATCACACTCCAAACAGTCTAGAGGCTCTAATGTCTCTTCCAAACAGCTGAGATTCCTGGCTGAGTCATCTTGTCCAAGAGGGAGCTTGCCACATTTCATCAGCTGTGCACTCCAAGATTTCTCCCCCTTCTCTCCAACTCATCATCTCTGTCTTTTTCATCTCCTTTCTGGATTCTGGAATTTTTGCCTTGGCAAGGCAACTTCACAAGGCAACTTTCCATTTGCATGAGCATAAGCTGTCTCAATGCTTTGCTCTGAAGTAAGCAAATATCAGTCATGATGGAACTGCTAATTGGCCCTTTGGAAGTCACTAGAGCTGTCAATAATTCACCCTACTGTGTCATGACACTGGGGATTAACCTGGGAACCACCAAGAGTCCTGAACCCTGAGTCTTGTCACTGCAGGGATCTGCTAAGCAGTTGCAGTCAGCCAAGGAGCTACCAACCTGAATGAGTAAGTCTTTATACACTACTATTGTCCAGTAATATATGCAGCTTGGATTTGCCCTAGAACTCATTAAAAACCCGAATGGATCATCTGGCAGTTAGAAAGGTTTTCTGTGCAAGTGAATGTTAAAGCACATGTGTTAATTTGAGGCTATATTATGCCATCTCATTTGCACTGGTTTCTATCATTTTGATTAATGCCTAGATTGTGACTAACATAGAACCCATGATTGATAATGGATGTAAAGCTAGTCTGTGAATGATCATAGAACAGTTTGAATTGAAGAGGACCTGTAAAGGTCATCTAGTCCAACTGCCCCCTGCAATGGAGGATATTTTTAACTAGATCAGATTGCTCAAATTCCTGTCCCATCTGACTTCAAATGTTTTCAGGGATGGAGGATTTATCACTTATCTGGGCAACTTAAGCCAGTGTTCCACTAATCTCATTTTAAGAAAATTTTTCTTTATATATAGCATAAACCTACCTTCTTTCAGTTTAAAACTGTCACCACTTGTCTTGTTGCAACAAGCCCTGTTAGAGACTGTCACCATTTTTCTTACAGGCCTCCATTAAATATTGAAAGGACGCATTAAATCCTCACAGAGCCTTCTCTTCTCCAGGCTGGGCAACCCCAACTGTCTCAAGCCTTTCTTCACATTTTAGCCCTCTGACTGTTTTGGTGGCACTCTGGACCTGCTCCAACAGGTCTATGTCTTTTGTGTGTTGAGGACTCCAGAGCTGGACACAATATTCCAAGCAGGGTCTCAGTAAAACAGAGAGTAGAGGGGAGAATCTCCTTCCTTGACCTGCTGTCCACATTGCTTTTTGATCTCCCTTGAGTTTGGAAGGGAAAAAAATAGTTAGTATTGTTTTCAGTATTATAAAACTTGTAGGATTATAAATTCACAGACTTCCTCCACATACCACTTTTTCTGTAAGATGGTAACACAGATACATGTAGTTAAATATCATAATCAAGAAAAAACTATCTATATACAATTTAACCAAAAGCAGAGAAAAACTCTAGATTATTTTTTTTTCATATTTAAGAATATTCCCTTACTAAGAAAATTGAGAAGAATTGAGGTGTTCCACTTCAATAAGTTTAGAATCGTGTCTTGGATTACATGAAGTTCAGCAATTTCTCAAGGACTCTTTGAAGTACATATGTATTTTGTCAGGAATCTCCACACAACTGAATTTCACTTGCATTGCTTCTCATTAAGCTACATTTCCATTAATGAAGCCAAAGCTGAAGACATTTTATTTCTTCTATTCACAAATATTTATTAAATTCATTTTTTAAAAGGATAAATATTACAATAATAAATTTAAAACAAACAAATAAACATAAAACCAAACCAAACCAAAAAAATTTAATAGTTACCAAGGAGGTAATCCTTAGAATAATTTTACATGTATTAGATTGTATTACAAAGAGAATTCAGGCTCCCATGATCTCAAGTTCCTGTGAAATTGGAAGAGATTTATGTGGATTTTCACTCTTTCTTCAATAGAATTGCCCTTGGTAGAGCTTAGTCTCAAAATCTTAGTTCAAGAAGCCTTAACAGAGATTTCTTTCACAGAACTCTCACACAGGACAGATGTGCTTCTTAAAATGGTAAATATATGGTCATAAATCTGAACTGCAGCTCTAGGGGGAGATTTTTGAGGGCATTTCAACATTGCACTATTTGTGCATTGTCTTTGTGTAATGGCAGCAGAATAGACAATACAGTTTGACATACTGTACCCAACTGTCCTGTATGTCCATTTCCAGCCACTGCCATCATATGTTCTTTCAGAGGAAAGCAAAAAACCTCTATAAAAGTAAAAGATCTCAACATGAGGAGGAACAGCTTTACCGTAAGTGTGACAGAGCACTGGAATAGGCTGCCCAGAGAAGTTGTGGAGTCTCCTTCTCTAGAGATTTTCAAGATCCTTCTAGATGTGTTTCTGTTTGACCTGCTCTAGGTGATCCTGCTTTGGCATGGGTGTGGTGGTTTTACACCACTTAGAATTTGGGATTTACCCCCAGAAACTCAATTGCCATGCTTCTTCAGAATTTAGAAGTCAAATTAAAATATTATTAAGAAAAGTAGGATAAATATAAAAGGTAATAAACATACACAAATACATACATACATATACAACTAGACAATTGCTCAGATGCACCCCTGGACAACCCTCTGGACACCCACCCTGAACAAAGCCCAGGACCTGTTACCAGCTAATATAAAAATCTCTCTCTCCATTCCCAGCCAGTGTTCTTGCCAATAACCCAAACAAAGGTGAGAAGGACAGTCAAGCAAGCCCAGAGGGAGAGACAGCGGGAAAGGAAGCAAGAAGAGAGCAAAATCAAGCTGTGCCAAGCTGAACCAAGGAGTTCATCCTTATGAACTCTCTCTTGAATTCTCTGGAAAATTTTTATTCACCATTTGCAATTAAGACACTAGTCTAAAAATTGTAACAGTGGAGGGTTGAGCTCAATGATCTTCAGGTCTCCTTGATAATAGACAATAGATAATTCTATGTTTCTATGATTTCGTAACATTTGCAAGCCAAATATTCTTGTGAGATATGATAACTTTACATGCAGATTTATTTCTCCTTCTTGTATGAAGTGAGTTTTCAGTTTCATTGGAGGCTGGATTATATTGGCAACTGAGTTGATATATGTTGTGCAGGAGGTCAAAGACTGGAACAGATTACCAGAGAATTTGTGGATGTGCCTTCTCTCAGGCCCAGGCTGAATGACACTTCAGGCAACCTCATCTAGCGATCATGTATCTACCAATGGTAGGGGTCTTACAATTAGGCAATCTTTAAGGTTCCTTCAGCCCAAACTGTTGTATGATCCTATGGTAATTAATTATGAGTTTTCAAATAAAAATGCAATTTGGCAAATGACTTTGTAATATCACCAATATTCAGTCATGTTATTGTGCTTGGAATAGCTCATTACTGATAAATCTGTTTCAACTTTTTAAAGAGATGGACTAGCTTTGCTCTTTGAAGGTGCTCACTTGATTTTCTCCCTGTATCATCTTTTTTTTTTTTTTCTATGTGCTTTGTTTTTTTGTTTGTTCAACATAAAACCTGGTGTTCTGGAAGAGCTATTGATTAATGGCATTTAATGAGATAAATATGTGGAATAGAAAACAGAGGAAGAGGCCTTTGAACTTTTCAGGTTATTAGACTAAATTATAGTGGAAATTTGGTTTTTAATTATAGGAAGTTTACTTGGCCTCTTAAGACTCTAATATCATTAGTTATTCAAAGACACCTCCCAAGCCTTTAACCTCAGTTTAATTAATATGTATATTATACCAAATATCTTCCATTATTTCAGCATCAGATAGTCTTTATCATGCTGTCTTTATCTTAAGTAAAAGGATTTGGTTTACATAATGTACAGTAATATTACTATCCATTCAAAAGATATCTCTTCAATGTCTTCAATGTTGCTGCAACTTATTTTATCTGTATGTGAGGAAGGAACTTATATATATATATATATATATACCATAATGGACCTTTTTATAATTCTTAATATATTCACAATCTTTTTATAATTCTTAATATATTAACAATTTTTAATTATTAGTGTCAATTAGCTAATGATAGTGGATTACTTTTTACACTACAGAAAATTATATGAGTCTACCCTTCTGTAATGGAGGGGTAATTCATTGATTGTGATACAGTATCTTCAAAATTAATATTGCTTATTAATTTTAGTATTCAAAACTCTCACCACTCCCGACCACTAATTTTAATAATAATTAGGTTCTCTTGCAACAGTCATAGAAACATTAAACAGATAATACCATAGGATCTAGAACGTTTAAGAAATAACTAGCCAAAAATAGAAACATTAATTGAACTGGAAGAGAATGTTCTTGCAGTCAATATACTGCTTATGGTTAATTATACCTCTCGTCCACTAGATGGAGTCAAGGAGCTAATTTCTGCTTATGGCATAAGGCAATTAGTGAATTACAAGAGGCTTTAAGTATTTATTCACAAATATTACCTCCTGATTGTGGAGCTAACTACAACTTCAGACAGCACCCAAAATGCTTTCAGAGGGTTCTGTCAATGCCTTGTCAGCCGCTGAGGCTTCTGATTCTTGCCAGGCTTCACAGGCTTCTGGGGAAAGGAACCAGATGATCTCTGACCTTATCCTGATTTCTCTGGATGATCTGTGTGTCTCCAGGACTCCTTGTCTTGACAAGTGTAGGCAGGATGTGTTGCAATTTGCAGTCTCGGCACGATGTCATGCTGGCTATGCAGGCTGATTGCATGGAGGCATTTAGAGCCTGTTCCTGGTAAACTCGAGGTAGGCAGTTTCCAGGCAGTTCATGGTTTGTTATTCAGCAGGTCTAACTTACAGCATAGCATGGCATGGTAGGATGCAATCAGGCAGCAACAATGACAGAAACAGTAGCCACAAGCAGCAGGCAAGTACAAATACAACAGCAGAACATGTTGTGTTACCTGCTCATCTCTTTTATCAATACAGCTCGAGACTAATGCACAGAATAGACAATCAGAAGGGCAGTTAGACAAGCTAGACCATATCAGGTGAAGCCATAGGTTTACTTAACCCAAATTTGGGAAGAAAATAGGCTTTGCATAAGGCAAGCACAAGCCAAATGTGTGTACCTTGTTTACCACAGGACGTAAACAGGAGCAAAACAAGTGTGGGCAAGCCAGAGCCCTTAGACTCAGTGGCTCCAGGTTCTTTGTTCTCTTTCCTGCAGGTTACTTCACCCCAAAACAGAAGGAGGGAGAGCGTAAGAACATGTCTGTGCAAGCCAGGACATGCATAAGCCTGTTTTGGTCTATTCAGACCTACCACAACACCTTCACAGAACATTTTTTTTCCCTCCCTCTATACTAAAGTATTATTTAATCTCTTGACAGATTCTTTAAGGCTTTAATTTGTTATTTCCTCCCATGTTTTCACTTTACTTCCTTTTTATTCCACATCCCCTATGGCAGGGGATTGGAACTGGATGATCCTTGAGGTCCCTTCCAACCTTACCGTTCTATGATTCTATGATTTCTTTTCTTCATATTCAAGTACTTTTAGCCTACCAAACATTTCCTATTTGATAGTAAAAAAACAAGTTACATCTTCAATAGAATCATGAGTCTGGCTACCTTTTCCTATTGGTTTGTTTTACAAAAAGCCTACCTGAGGATCCATAGTGCTTCTTGGAACAGAGACCATTCCTCTACTTTGGGCCCATTTAAATCTTCAGAGGCAGTGTTACAGCTATATCATGATTCCATAGAAAATTTAGAACTATGTTGGCTGACATCTGTTCTTGTTATTGTCTGTTGATGCAACCACTGATCATTATAATTGTGTCATTTCTTCAGGGATTTATGGATATATTGAGGAGAGCTCCTCTTGGCTTCACCTTTTGCCTAGATTAGAAACTATTTCCCTAAGGGACTATCTTTTTCTTCAGAGTTTTCACTGTCTGGCATCCTTGTTTTCTGTAAGTGCTGTTGTATTACTGGACCAGTAATACAAGGTAACAGAATTACTATATTAATGAAAAATAATAATAATAAAAACATAAATAAAGGTGGACTTAAAATGACTTGCACTTAACTCCGCTCCACAAATTTTAATCCCGTTTAAAGTGGCAGGATGCTGACACAAACACTTAATATCCAATTGTCCCAGGTTGGGAACTATAAGGTTAAAAAGAGTCCTCTGGGGACTGGAAGATTGTTATTCAATCCCATAATTCTGCTATCTCCTCATAAGCTCACGGCAAGGCCAGTTCGTTCTCTTTTCCTCCCCCTCCAGCCTTGCACCAGGCAGGAGCTCCCTTATCAGGATAAACATGTAAGGATAGGTCTTGTTTGGGGCCTCCAGAGGCTGTGCTTAGGCCTCTGGAGGATGGCAGTGGCATGGGGCGGGGGGGGGGACTGGAGCCCTGGGGATTGTAGATTTAGTTTTGGGTTGGGGGAAAATTCAGGGGGTTTGCTAATGACTTATGTATCTGCTTTGTAATTTCTGTCTGTAACACTCTCTCCAAATACAATTCTGTTTTTTTCTCCAATTCGTTTGAGAGCTTTACTCTGTCAGCTCTTTAAACCCATGACACCAATCCACAGGTCAGACTTTGATCCCAGGTTTTGGATTTGACCAAGTGAGTACTTGATGTCAGGGTAAGATAACTCTTATGTTGCCATTTTCTGATTACTTTTATGCACAAATCATCCTTAAATATTACTTATTGGCACAATATGCTATCAGTAATTTTCTTTCAGCTGTCTCATTTCTGAAAAAACCCTGTGTGCATTGTACAGTTCTAAGCAAACTCATATTCTAGGGGGTGTTAAAGCCCAATCAGCCCAAATAAAACTCACTAGTTGCTAAATTAGCCAATACATACATAGAATGTCAATAAATTGGTTTACTACTTCACTCCATTAACAAATCAGTTAGTGAAGATGCCCTCTGAGGACTCATAAAACAGACTTTCAGTCCCTGTATATTATTTCTTACACTCTGAACATTATATTTCACGTAATTAAATCAGTAAGCAAATAGCTCTACAAGCACAAAAAAGAATATTGACTGAGCTAAAGTTAGGATAGCACCCACTCTTTGGGGTGAATTACCCCTAAGATGAATCATCTATCTCTTTCATTTGTTTGTCACTTGTAATGTTCCTATAAAAGGTTGCAGCTGTGCAGCAGGGATATAAAGGCTGCCTTTTTGTCTCGTTGTGACAGGGAGCCTCTGGAGTCAGGGATCAGTTGCTCTTCCACTGAAAGTGACTAAAATTGCCTAGAAGAGTGTGAGGAATGGAGGGAATGAAACTTTTGGAGCATGATTTAGGACAGGGAGATGAACTCACTCAGGTACACAGTGGGGGAAAGACCCTAACACATACAGGAGTTTAAGAGACTTCCAGGAGGTGAAAGTAGGCATAAAGTCTGATATGTAATATAAGCATATTTAGCAGGCATTTACTGTGAATTGCATGAAACATGTCACATGTTTTACAATCCCAAGCACTCACTGCACACCAGAACTATTTCTCAAATACTGCTTTTTTTTTTTTTTTTTTTTTTTTTTTTTTTTTTTTTATTTAAAATATTTTTTTTTTTTTTTAATTAAATAACTGTAGTTTGGCAGGCATCCTGGAAATCATTTAACAGTATTCAAATCGTTAAACAAACAGTTTGTAGACAAACACCTGAATTTCTGAAGCCCAGAAGCATGCTAAAAGTTGCTTGTCAGAGTACAAAACTAGAGGGAACTATTTACCTAGTATAACACAGCGGCCAGGATGTTGTTTACTATCTTCTTTCAGTCCATTATATTTCATTCAGCAAAACTGAGTTGTATTTATTGGTTTTGTTCTCATGATGATGAAACATTTCTTCAGAGAACAAAAGCCTCTTTCTACTCTTGAAAAGCCTATTTTAAAAGAAAAAATACAGGAAGACCTACATCAAAGCTTTAGTCAAGGTTTCACTGAGACCTGTAAGGACACTGCTCAGGGATAGAAGGACTTTGGATACCTCCCTTTAGAAATGAGTCTTCATCAGAAGGGCTCCCTTGTAACAGCCTCTCTGTCTGACACTCACTGTAACTCACAAACAATATCAATTAGGTTTTTTTTAATATATATATCTGTATTATCAAAGCTGAAGGAAGAAATACACTATCTCCAGACTTCATTCTGAATATTGACTATCCTGACGTTGACAACACTGAGGTTTATAGAATGGTAAGAGTTCTAAATGAGTGTTATGATGTCTTTCAGAGTTGAGGATCTCTCTGTATAATTCCTATCAGCTCTAGAGTGGATATTTTGTGATTGAATCCACTGTGTTACTTTGAGAAAGCTCAGCAAGTATGCTTTTAAATCCTGTCTCCTGATGTTCCATACTTATTTTGCTGGAATGAAATATACTCAAAAGAGTTTTCCAGTTTCTCCTAGAGGTCTTTCATGGGCGTGATCTACTTCCTATTAGTCCTAATAATGTGTGCTTGTGCTTGCAGTCCCATTTTTGCTTTAATTCATTAATTCCAGCTTCTCTGTAGGCTTTAAAGTCATTCCAGCTTCCTTATATAGCCCTTAAGATGCTTCACTCGTCTCACCTATAACAAGAATGTGATCTTGTGGTGAAATATCTTCTTTGATATGTGAGATAGGGCAAAGAGGGCAATAAAGAGTTCAAAGTGACAGCTTTTCATGTCCTGTTCTCAGCTTTTATTACAAAGGGAATATAAATCAGTCTTATACACAAAGATCACAAGAAACATTGATTATGTTGTCATGAAAAAGATACAGCTACAACAACCTGGATCCTAAAGTATTGTAAGAGATTTGTCTTTTCCTGAATTGTAAAATATGCTACATCATAGTTTCTCTAACCACTATTTCGGTGCTTCCATCATTGTTAAAAAGGTACTTAACTGCACAGTTGTTAAACTCAGGAGACTAAAGATTTTTAATTTAGTTCATTTATCCAAAATACACTTCAACCAAAATAGTCAATGCTTTCAGTCCATAAGCAAGAGGTAAAGAAGATGAAAGCAGCTCATAGGCATGCTTGTTACACCACTAGCTGAATACCATGCTGCTCTCCCTTTGGACATTCAGAAAGATGTGTTCCTTCCTTTCTTTATTAACCCTTTAAAATTCATGGAACAAATATTATTTTCAGACTAGATGAAGACCCTGTCATTAGCATACATAAGCCTGATGATAATTCTCATTGTTATTTTTCAATGTTCCTTAACAGTAATCCACTACAATACTGCTAGGAAACGAACCAGGACAGAGAATGCTCCCTGGTATTGCACTTCAGTCATCAATATTAATTATTGACTTTTTCTGCCAGCCAGTGGTTTTCCAAACAGTACCCAGGCAGGGTTTAGGAGCACATCCCAGGAACTATGCTAAACAAGCAATTTGCATGTCATCTTTCTGTTCTGGAAACAAAGAGCCTAGAGAAATGTTATTCTGTGCCAGTTGACCTCATTGCTCAGAATTGTTCCCAGGTGTATTTAATCTACTTTCATATGTTAAAAATATGAAGGTCTTATATTGCAATAATTTATTGTAATATACTTGTTTTATTTTTACTTTCTTTCTTTTTCCTGTTCCTGGTTATACAAGAAAAATGGTTTAGCTGTTTAGTTCTTTGCTTTCTTATTGTTATAATCTTGATTTCTGTTTTCATGTCATTGTCATTACATTTCAACATCAAACATTGAAAATATTGATCTATCAGATCCATAGCAAGTCTGCAATTATTGCAACATAATACGAGAAAATATGAGACCACTCAAGGCATAAAATACATAATTTTATATTAAATATATGAATTACTAAAATATATATCTGGTATCCGTCTTGAGAGTTACAAATTAGTTGCACATATTTCACTCTTAAAGAAAAAGGCCTTTAGAGTGAGTTACATCCATTTTCCTTGAGCTGTATGAAAATAAATATTCTCTTGTTACACAGTAGAACCTATCAGGAGTACTCTAAATTATGTTCATTTGATTAAAGTAGGCATTTCCGAGCCTTCTATAGTATCAATCACACTTGTGATAAGAGCAGAACAAATGCCTGATTTCAAATGCAGTAAATCTATTCCACCTCTTCTTTGAATAGCAAAAAGTGGAAAATATGTTTCTACTTAAAATTTGCTAGCATAAACATTCCATGCATGTGAAGTACAACTCACTTCATCCATAAATAAAATTAACAAAAGTCCATATATGGTTAAAAAAATAAAAAAGGCCTCCTATCTCTCATGGGATTTTATTATTTTAAAGTATGTATGGAGCAGATCTATGTAGTGCAAAGCCTACTGAAGTAATCTGGTAAAAGTTCAGAATTCTAATTTAAGAATCTGTGCTGATAGAAGTGATGTGTTTATTTTGTTCTTTCATTAAGGGGACACCGCCTGAATTACTTCAGGCATTACTTGTATCACTTTCCAAAGCTGAAAATAGCTTTTCCAAACCTGAAATAGATGGGTGAAAAAGAGACAAGGAGATGGGAGGAAAAGAGACACAGAACAAGAACAAAGGCATCTGTAAGTCAGACACATTCTGTTTATCTGCTGCATGATGACTCAATTGTTTTAAATTGCATTTCTATGGGTTTCTAACATATCCTTAATGCTAGGTGTCCTAGATTAACACAGCCTGCTGCCATATGACCAACTCTATACACACAGATGAGAGGGAAAGCAACACACAAAAAAATCCCCAAACCCTCTGGGTTGAGATAGAGAGTTTAATGAGATGAAGCACAATTATCTTAGTCTATCTGCAGAAAAGTGCAGCAAAATGCAGAAGGAGCAGCCCCACCCCCTGACTTGCAGCCTGCCCATCAGAAAAGACCAACACCCCAAACCCAGACATTGAAAGCAGCCACTGGAACCAGAAGCTTTTCATGTTACAGTCTGAACTTCAAGCCCCACAATACTTTGTTCCAGACAGCACTTTCATTTTGAAGCTGGCATGACAGCAACATGATATTGAATATCCATCAGTAGATTCATCTCAATCAATGAAACCAAGAGAGCTTTTTTTTCTGATGGAATTATTGCTGACTTACAGTATTTGAGATTATAAAAAGTTTTTTTCTGCTAAAAACTACTAATTTATACTATTAAGGATAATAGTAATGCCTTGTTGCTTTATCACCCAGGATAAACAGTCTTTTGACAATTAAAACTCTTCATAATTACTATTGTATTTCTGAACATAAGAATAGATGAACCAAGATTTTTTTTCAATATAGTAAAACATCTTACCTTTAAAAAAATAAAATTCAGTAATATTACAGGATGAAGATACACTTCTGTCCCCTAAAGTGAAATATTTCTGAAATGGCATTTCTAGTAAAGAAGATTAGATACTTCCACCTCAAATAGACAAAATTTACAATTAAAAAAAATATTTTTGTTGTTGGCTTTTGTTTTGGTTTGGATTTTTTATTTGGTTGGTTGGTTGGTTGGTTGGGTTTGTTTTGTTTTGTTTTATTGTTTATATGACCACTATCTATGTGTCATCATTTAATTTCCCGTTCTGTGTGAAGGTGACCACAGCTGTGAGGTCCGGATTATTCTGAGGCAAGATTCTTTTATCAGTCTGTCTTGTGACTGTTTCACTTCAGTATTTCTGAGCAGGGACTCCAATTTCCAGTTTGTGCTGTGCAGTTTTCACACTATAGACCATAAATTTTAACAGAGTAAAATAATTTTCATGTAAAACACAGATTATGTCAGTCCTAGAATAGCCCATTCTTAGCTAAACCATAAATTAGAAGAAAAGAAAAGCTGAATTACAAGACCTGTGCTTTGATTTTGCTCTCTCACGTCTAAGACTGATGTGGTGGTAGGCCTAAATTGACCAAAATAGACTTATACATGTCCTGGCTTGCCCAGACATGTTCTTCTGCTCTCCCTCCTTCCATTTTGGGGAGAAACAGAAGTGGGAAAGAGGACAAAGAACCTGGAACCACTGAGTCTAAGGGCTCTGGTATGCCCAGACTTATTTTGCTCCTGTGGGAAAGAAGATACACACACTTAGTTTGTGCCTGCCTCATGCAAGGCCTATGTTTTTCCCAAATTTGGGTCAAGTAAGCCCTATGGCTTCACCTAATATGATCAGACTTGGCTGACTGCCATTCTGATTGGCTTTTCTGTGTCAAAAGGCCCATTAGGTCTTGGACTACATTGCTATAAAGAGATGAGCAGGTAACACAATGTGCTCCGCCATTGTATTCATGCCTGCTGTTGCCTGTTGCTACTGCTCTCTGTTTCTGGCAGTGATTCTGCCATTGCTTTCTGCAGCATTATGCTTTGCTAAACTATAAGCTAGCTCCACCACAAAGTAACAAACCCTGATACTTGGGATTTGTTTGCTTGGAAACTGCCTGCCTGAAGTTTACCAGGAACAGGCTCTAAATTACTCCATCCAATAGGTCTGTATAGCCAACGTGACATTTGTGCTGAGATTGCAAATTACAAGATATCCTCCTTATACCTGCCAAAACAAGGAGCCCTTGAAAGGACACACAGATTGTCCAGAGAAACCAGGATCAGGTCAGAGATTGTCTGCCTCCTTTCCCCAGCAGCCTGGGAAGCCTGGGAAGAATCAGAAACCTCAGCAGATGACNATCATTTGTATAATGTTTCCATGCAATTGCAGAAGAACCTAATTATTATTAAAATTAGTGATCAGAGGTGGTGAGAATTTTGATTACCAAAAGTTAATTAACAATATTTATTTTGAAAAATCATATCTTGCATCAATTAATTACCACTTCCATAACAACTGGTTACATTATTTACCTAACTGTTGAACCCTTTCAGATATATTATTACTGGATTTAATTTTAAAGAAAATTTCATTTTACATATCCTTATCTGAAAATTATTGTGTCACTCACAAACAAAATAAGAGAAGAAAGAAACAAGGTAAATAGATCAATGACATTCTCTTTCACTGTGAAAATCCCTATGAATATAAGGTTTTTCTCTTTTGACTACTGCTCCAAGTAACCCTCTACACTAAAGGTTAAATATACTAAAAAAATCCCTACTGGGAAAAAAACAAAATTATAATGAAAAAAAAATAAACTAAAAGAAAGAAAAATGAGATAATGAAGGAAAAGGAAATGGGAAAATAAGAAAGGCTATAGAGAAGAAAAAGCAGATATGAGAAAAAAAAAATCTTCTTTATTTGAGCACTTCCTTTGGGACAATCACCAGTTCTGGCAAAGAAGGATATTTTCTGACTGATGATATCTTTACAATAGCCATTTGAACCACTCTTCTTACATTTATGTACCATTATCTATAAGATTTCTGGTCTATTCAGCAATTCCTTTTTAAAGTATCCTGTAAAACATAATTAAGGTAGCCTATCTCATCTTGGCTCAGTTTTGGTATTTCTACTACTTGCAGAAATAAAACAACAAATGTATCTCCACAACCATCACAACTGATTGCTGTGGCCTGTACTCTACCCAGAAGCTGCAAAGAGAGGTAAGAGAGGAAGCTTACCTCATTCTGTGATTCCTTTAATTAGTCCAGAAAACGACCAAAAAAAAAAAAATCTTACTAGTTAACAGTTCCTGATTTCCTGAGCTTTCTAATACTGTTTCAGAGACACAATAATGAGAGAGAGCCTCACTGTGTAACTTCTCCATCTCTACACTGAGCAGCAGAGCAAGCCAGCCATGAAACAGGCAGCAAGTTACAATGCTCCTGGAAAGACTGAGCTGTACAACTCTCTTCTGGACACCAAAAGGAAGTTTTACAGCACTGCTAGTGGGCCCCAGATACAAATCCTTTTCCATACCTGACAGAGGAGAGATGCCACACTCCTACCTTTACTAAAATGACTTCTTCACAAGCTACTCTCTGTGATAATTGAAAAGCCATGACAGGCAGGTGAAGTCACTGGATTACTTGAACAAGGGAAACATTACATTCATTTTTAAAAGGGTAGAAAGGAGGATCCTGGGAACCACTAACCTGTCAGCGTTATCTCTGTGTGGGAAGATCATGGAACAGCTCCTCCTAGAAGCTATTCTAAGGCAATGGACAATGAGGATGTGATTCAAGACACACAGCACAGCTTTACTAAGGGCAAATTCTGCCTAATGAACCTGGCCTCGTATGATGGGGTGACTACATCAACAGACAAGGGAAGATCTAGGGATGTTGTCTACTTGGAATTCTGTAAGGCCTTAGCTATAATTTCCCAAAACATCCTTGTGAAGGTTTGGGAGTTACCCACCTCCCCACACTTTGTAAAATGACCCAGACTAGCACTCAGTTGGCTGGAAGTTAAATGATCACAGTATCACAGTATCACAGTATCGCAAGGGTTGGAAGAGACCTCAGAGATCATCAAGTCCAACCCATCACCACAGCCCTCAACATTAGACCATGGCACTGAGTGCCATGTCCAAACGTGCCTTGAACGCCTCGATGAAGCTATATTTACAGCTTTGCACAATGTACAGCAGATATTTGCACTATATACACAGTATTTACAGATATATACAAGTTAAAGGTAGTACAGCAACACAACTCCCCTCCCAGAAATCAGAGACCCCAGGAGGGGCTCCCAACCACCCTTCCACCTTCTCCCCACCTCTGTACCTTACCCCAAGGTTTGCCTTACGTGTAAGGTAAATTAGGAGGATCGGCCAAGGGGGTTAGAAGAAAAGTGGTTAGTGAGGATTAATCAGCAAAGGAGCCAGAGCCCAGAAGCTGCTAGATCCCACCAGCAGCTCCTGTTCAAGCAAGCGACAGAGAGAGACTGACTTATCTGTTGTTTTGGTTAGTGTTCCCAAACAATTCTCCAGCAAGCGTATGAGTGAAGTAGACATCATGATGTTTTCCTTTCACAGCCTATAGTGTAATTTTGTCTATTAAGATATTCTAATTAGCCTCAAACCAGCACAATCCTTCTTTCTAAACGTGAGAGATATGGATGGATGGACTGTTCAGTGGATAATTAACAGTTTGGATGGTTGCATCTAGAGGGTAGTTTTCAATGGCTCAGTGTCCAGATGGAAACTGGTGACAAGTCATGTCCCTCAGGAATCTGTACTGGCATCAGTACTGTTTAATATCTTCATCAATGGTGTAGGTATCAAAAGAAGCCTCATCAAAATATGCATGCCCAGCCGATAGATGAAGTTGATTCTCTTTCTACTCCACTTTAGTGAGACATCACCTGAAGTACTATATCCAGCTCTGGAGCTCTCTGCACAGGAAAGACACAGGCCTGGTGAAGTAGGTCCAGAGAGGGGACACAAAAATGATTGGAGGACTGGAATACTTCTCCCATGAAGAAGGGTTGAAAATACTGGAGTTGTTCTATCTGTTGCTGTCGTCTATTAGTACTAGAGTGCTTCAATACTATAAGTCATAGAATCATAGAATGGTTGGGATTGAAAAGGACCTCTGAAGATCATCAAGTCCACCCCCTCTGGCAAAGCAGGATAACCTAGTACAGGTCACACAGAATCACATCCAGATGGGTTTTGAAAGTCTCTAGAGGAGACTTTGCAAGCTCTCTGGACACCCTATTCCAGTGCTCTGTCACCTATACAGTAAAGAAGTTTTTCCTCACACTGAGGTGGAGCTTTCTGTGTTTTAGCTTGTAGCCATTACCCCTTACCCTGTCACAGGACACCATTGGAAAAAGACTAGTACTTTCTTGATGAAAGATGGGGAAAGTCTTCTTGACCTGTTGTGACAGGACAAAGAACAATGTTTCTAAACCAAAAAAAAAAAAGTAGATTCAAACTAGATATGAGGAAGACAATTTTTATAATTAGGGTGGTGTGGTGCTAGAACAAGTTATTTAGGAAGATGGTAAATCATAGAATGGTAAGGTTGGAAGGCACCTCAAGGATCATCTAGTTCCAACCCCCTGCCATAGGCAGGGACACCTCCCACTAGTACAGGTTACTCAAGGCCTCGTCCAACCTGGCCTTAAACACCTCCAGGGAGGGAGCAGCCACAATCTCCCTGGCCAACCTGTGCCAGTGCCTCACCACCCTCACCATAAAGAACTTCCTCCTAACATCCAGTCTAAATCTCCCCTCTGCCAGTTTAAACCCATTGCCCCTTGCCCTGTCATTGCAAGACCTTGTAAATAGTCCCTCCCCAGCCTTCCTGTATCTATATGCATATATATATATATATACACACAAACACATACATGCAGAGATATCTATGATCAGTGTACAGATTAATGAAAACAGTAGATGAAAATTGGTAAGAGTGGTACATTCAAGAAATAAACTCAGATGCATATATGAGTTATAATTGTGTATGCTAGAGTAAATTTTCAGTCTGAATTTGTTCATTCAATTGTCCTGAACGAGTTGATCTATCTTCATTAAACTCAGTTCATTCTGTAGAAGATATTGTATTCCTCTAGAACATAAAGCAATATGATTGATCTAGCCTTTACACTGTGCTGAAATTTCTGTCCTTTGTATAGATCTTTGATGTAAGTATTTATCATGGAAACCAGTAATATTTTTAAAATATAGTTACATTTAACTGGAATAAATAAAACCACAGTATAAAGAATAATTGCTAGTTTAGGTTTAGTCTCCTCATTCTTGAAGCAGTGTGTCAAGTTCTGCAATCACAGAATGACAGAACATTAGAGGTTGGAAGGGACATTAGAGACCATCGAGTCCAACCCCTGTGATGAACAGGATTACCTAGGATAGTCTGTGCAGGAATGCATCCAGGTGGGTTTTGAAAGTCTCCAGAGAAGGAGACTCCACAATCTCTCTGGGTAGCCTATTCCAGTGCTTCGTCACCCTCACTGTAAAAAAGTTTCTCCTCACGTTGAGGTGAAATCTTCCATGTTCAAGTTTGCTCCTTGTCTTATCACTGCATACCACGGAAAAGAGATTGATCCTGTCCAGTTTTCTTTCTCAATTACAGCATCTATCTTCAAGGGAAAGAAAACATGCCTTTTGCTATACACTAAAGCAATAGCTCTTGTCATTACTAGGTCATTTCCAAGCTCACTTTTTCCCTGCTGGTGATACTAAATAAGAGCAAGGGCTCTGAGGTGCATGGGTGATACTGCCGCTAGCAATTGCAACCAAACCCTCCCGGGTGCAAACTTACGGCACCATCCCCTGGTCTTCCTGAACAAATACATTTGCAAACATTTTCACTGTGGTCAAACATGTCAAACTCATAATATCAGCATGTTTCTTGCTAGAGGGGTGCAGTGTCTAGTTACCAGAACTGGGAATTGTCTCCACTTCAAAAGTTTCTTGTTTTGTCAGCTTTTACATCTGCCACTTCTATCATGTGTCAGGCATGACATAAGAACTAGCACAAAATCCTAGAACAACTGCCTCGAAGGAAGTTTCTTGGACTCTGATGAAAAAAAAATAAAAAACAACAACAAAGTGAAAAGTCAATTTGAAAACTACATGTTCACTTTGTTGGTTTGTTTGGGGTCTTGGTTTGTTGGGATTTGGGGGGGGTTTGTTTGGTTGGTTGGTTGGTTTTGAGGGTTGGTTTGGGTTTTAGTATGCAGATTTTCATGAGCAGGATAGAAAGGGAAAGAGCAATTCTCAGGATGAAGGTAAAGCTCCAAGGCAAGTGTGTGGTAGATAAAAGATAACACTGATGATTAAACCTGTGACAAATTTCTGTATTTGGTTCCAGTAGTAGAGGTTATAATCTGTGCATATATTTAAACCCTAGAGTACATCAAGACTTTTATTAAATAAGTCTAAAAATGTATCTACTTAAAATGAAAAGAAAAAGTCCCTGCATTCCAGTATCTGAAGGGGGCCTACAGGAAGGCTGGGGAGGGACTATTTACAAGGTCTTGCAATGACAGGACAAGGGGCAATGGGTTTAAACTGGCAGAGGGAAGATTTAGACTGGATGTTAGGAGGAAGTCCTTTGAAGTGAGGGTGGTGAGACACTGGAACAGGTTGCCCAGGGAGGTTGTGGCTGCTCCCTCCCTAGAGGTGTTTAAGGCCGGGCTGGATGAGGCCTTGAGTGAACTGTCCTAGTGGGAGGTGTCCCTGCCTATGGCAGGGGGTTGGAACTAGATGATCCTTGAGGTCCCTTCCAACCTTACCATTCTATGATTCTGTACTCCCAAAAAAAACTTTTACAAATAATTGCAGTCAGAGGACCATGATCAGAAAATTTGACACTGTGTAAATAACATCAACTTTAATTTTAGAAGATGTGTAAAACAAAAATACAGAAGATGAATACAGAGATGAAGGAAAAATATTCTAAGACATGGAATACCTATGGAACAGAACCAAATAGTTATTTGTCTAATCTGTATTTTCATTTCTTTGTTCAAGGATAAATCTTTTCTTGCATTTCATTAGAAAACAAAATGAAGATTATGTCCTATATCAATTAGGTCTTTTGCACTTTCTTCAAGATAGACTTATGAATATTTAAAGAAAGAAATTTCAAATATTAATAATTTATTTAATGTATACCATTCAAGTTGAGAAGGCTAAAGGATGTGAGGAACCTGCTTATTATATCCTACATCACTGAAAACAGCATACTTCAGGGTTTTACTAGATATCCTACATCATCAACCCTCTCAATGATCCAAACAGTCTAAACTTCACAGAAGCACAAAATCACAGAAGTTGTCCAGTTGGAAGAGACCTGAAAGATCATCCAGTCCAACCTTTGACCCAACACTGAAAGGCCAACACTAAACCAAGTCCCTAACCACAAGGTCCACACACTGCTTAAACACCTTCTGGGATGGTAACTCCACCAGTGTCCTGCACAGACCATTCTAATGTTTGATAACCTTCTCTGTGAAGAAATATTTCCTAACATCCAGCCTGAACCTCCCCCTGGCATTTTCTCTAGTCCTATCATTTGACACCAAGGAGAAGAGGCTGGCCCCGTCCTTGCTCCAACCTCCCTTCAGGGAGTTGTAGAGGTTAATTGGGGTAATGTGGAATCACAATTCAAAGCTCTGTCTACACTGTTTGTTTGTGTTAAATCTCTGTGCTGGTTTGAGGCTAATTGGAATATTTGAATAGAGAAAATTACACTACAGACTGTGAAAGGAAAATATGATGATGTCTACTTCACTCATAGGCTTGCTGAGATTGTGTGGGAAAAATAACCAAAACATAGATAAGTCAGTCTGAGTCTGTCTCTCTCTGGGGCACAGAGTCTCAGGCGATCTAGCTTCTGGCTCCTCTTAATCTTCACTAACCACTTTTCTTTCAACTCCCCTGGCCCGTCCTCCAAACTCACCTTGTGCATAGGTCAAACCTTGGGGTAAGGTACAGGGGTGGGGAGAAGGTGGAAGGGTGGTTGGGAGCCCCTCCTGGGGTCTCTGATTTCTGGGAGGGGAGTTGTGTTTCTGTGTTACCTTGAACTTGTATATTTCTGTAAATATTCCTGCATATACTGTATNTATATTTCTGTAACTATTCCTGTCTATAGTGTATATCTCTGCTTGTATATTGTGCTGAGCTGTAAATAGAGCTTCAGTCCTTAACTTCCAGCCGTCTGAGTTCTAGTCTGGGTCATTTTACAAATTGTGGGGGGTGGGGAACTCCCAAACCATCACAATCTAGTAGTGAGATGATTTAAGAACTCAGCAGCTCTTTGCACAGAGGTCCCTTTCCTTTACATGAGGTAGAGTGTACCACAAAACACCAAATGGAGTGTTTTGAGAGGGCTATAGAAAAGCTGGCAGCCAACTCACACTAACTCTTGGTGCAAATCCTAGTGGGTCTTGTGAAATGTCATCCTTAATTGACATCAAAAAAAAGCTTGTATTATTGTGCATTAATATTGTGGTAATTTCATAGGATTGTCACAGGAAATTATTAGAATTACACAGCGATTCATGTTAATTTTTTTCTAGAGCACCACCCAATAAATTCCACAATTAACCCATATAATTGCTCTAATATTGTGTACTTTGGGGAAATCTTTTTCAATTAGAAACTCAAAAGCGGGAGTGGAGAATTGGAGAGGATGCCTAAAATTGGATTTACTTCGCTCGTTTTCCCTTAAGGTTAAAACAGAATTTTGAAAACTAACATTTTTTTTCTTAGTGGCTTTTTTCTCCTTCCAATGGAATTAATGAATGATATAAGGTCAGAAAGCATCAGGAATGAAAGTCAAACAACATTTATTCATTTATAAAAGAAGATATATTTTTTTTATAATAGCCGTAAATGAGTGGCAACTGCTTTAAACCATTATCAAAACATTAACACAGGCTGTTTTTCTAGACCATTTAATTCTTGGCAAGGACCTCAAAGTGAATAATTTTCACTGGAAAATAAAAAGACAAACGAACAAGTGGAAAAAACAACCCCACATAACAACAGTAAAAAGCAAATGGTATTTAATTTCTAAAAATGTACATTATTTTCCATTTGTAAATAAACACAGCTAAGCTAGTGCTTAGCATAGAGAACTGTCTCTTTTGCGGGAGAAATGGGATATATTCTCAATTTGAAAAAGGTCAGCAAATGAGAGGACAAGTGTAGACATTTTTGACAGAGTTTTGACAGAGGGGAAGAGTTAGGTGTTTCTGATTTTGCTTTATTGACTTTGGTGTCTTTTATGTTTGGGAGTTTTCTTTCTCCCTTTTTTCTATACCTGCATTTTTCTTTTACAGTTGTATTTACAATGTTGTTGGCACTGAATCAGAAACTATCACTCAAAATCCACATTTTGCATTTGTGTGTTTCCTGAGCCTAGCCTGGAGTTGGCTTTCTATGAACTCAGGATTGAGATTCTCAGTATGCTTTTATAGTCCCAGTATCCGTTTTTCTTTCACATTCCATTTTCATGTTTTCACTCTAAAGAATACAAGCTGAACTCACAGATTTCAAAAACTAAAATGTTTTGCTCTAAGTTTGTGTGATAGTTTGGGAGTTCCCCACCCCCCAGGCTTTGTAAAATGACCCAGACTAGAACTCAGCT
Organism: Eubucco bourcierii; assembly: GCA_013396675.1. Taxonomy (NCBI): domain Eukaryota; kingdom Metazoa; phylum Chordata; class Aves; order Piciformes; family Ramphastidae; genus Eubucco; species Eubucco bourcierii. Next base: position 105,460 of record VWZE01002133.1, on the reverse strand, counting down.
GGCTGGAAGTTAAGGACTGAAGCTCTATTTGCAGCTCAGCACAATGTACAAGCAGAGATATACACTATAGACAGGAATAGTTACAGAAATATACAAATAAAAGGTAGTACAGCAACACAACTCCCCTCCCAGAAATCAGAGACCCCAGGAGGGGCTCCCAACCACCCTTCCACCTTCTCCCCACCCCTATACCTTACCCCAAGGTTTGACCTATGCGCAAGGTGAGCTTGGAGGATCAGCCAAGTTAAAAGAAAAGTGGTTAGTAAAGATTAATCAGCAGAGGAACCAGAGCTGGAAGCTGCTAGACCACCCAGCACACTGTTCCCCCAGAGAGAGAGACTTCCAATGCCTTATCTATGTTTTGGTTTCTTTTCCCAAAACAATATCAACAAGTGTATGAGTGAAGTAGACATCACCATGTTTTCCTTTCACAGCCTGTAGTGTAATTTTCTCTATTAAAATATTATAATTAGCCTCAAACCAGCATAGTTTGGAAAAAATGGCTCCAGCAATTTCGTATTTTATTTCTAGACTGATTGTTACAGTTTTGTTCAAACACACCCTTAGAATATCAATCAACTGTGCAGGAAGCTATGAAGGAGTTTATAATATTTTTTTGCAATATTCCCACACTGTGACTGTTCGTGATTTAGGGTATTCCCAGGACACAATTCACCAGCAGTGCAATAGTCTTCATTACTTTTCAATAAACTTATCATGATGGCTACTGAGGGTTTAATTAGACTTTATAAGAGGCTATTCTACCCATTAAAGCAATAAAAGAATGCTACCATTAAAGAAACTTGGACAATAATTTTTACTGATCTGAAACAGTCTTTTTGCCAAATGATATGAAAATCTTTGGGGTTTGTTTTGTTTGTTTCTTTTTAAATCAAGATCAAATCAATCTTTAATACAAGATTTCTCCTAATTCACTAAAAAAATTTGGGTTAAGTCCGGTTTCCTTACTCATTTGAGTAACTCCAATATGGCAAAGTGAACTGTTTATACAGTAAGAGTATCACACTGGAGGACTTATTTCTGGAAAAGCCAATACATATAGGGGCTACAAACCTGCTTAATTCCTTCTAGAACCTTCAAAAAGTTCCTCCTAGAAACTCCATAAGCTTGTTAGTTACATTGGTGAGTAAAGATATTTTCTAGAGTACAAAACAATGAAATATACTGCAAAATAATTTTCAAGGATCAGGATATTTCTTTTTCTTTCTTTTTTTTTTTTTAAGAGGCTTTTATAGTACTTCTCTGTTTTCATTCATGTCATTTTTCAATTGTGTCTAACATTCACGTCACATGAAATTAGTGATTAAAGAATTAGATCCACAAAAGGAGAGCATTTGAGAAGCACTCAAATCACTTAAATACTTATGTATTTAGATTAATTTAGATTCTCAAAAATGTCAGTCATCTGACTTAATGTCCCTTGGTATTTCGCACACACGCAGCCACATGCACACACACACACCCTCTAGAAATGGTCTTGGTGCCTCTTCCCTTAAGGCTCTCTAGATTTGCCATATATGAGTTTATTTTTCACAAGTTTTAACCAGTTAGAGTCATTCCTTAGTCATGTAGAATATGCTTTAAAAGTACCTTCCCCAGATATCCACTGCTATGATAAAAATTCAAAAGAAAAAAAATAATTAATTCTTGTTCAGAAGCATATTCTTTTTCACAGCATATGTGATATAGGAGTTGGGGTCTATGACCTAGTAGCCTTCCAGTACCTGAAGGGGGCCTACAGGAAGGCTGGGGAGGGACTATTTACAAGGTCTTGCAGTGACAGGACAAGGGGCAATGGGTTTAAACTGGCAGAAGGGAGATTTAGACTGGATGTTAGGAGGAAGTTCTTTACAGTGAGAGTGGTGAGACACTGGTACAGGTTGTCCAGGAGGTTGTGGCTGCTCCCTCCCTGGAGGTGTTCAAGGCCAGGTTGGAGGACACCTTGAATAACCTGTTCTAGTGGGAGGTGTCCCTGCCTATGGCAGGGGGTTGAAACTAGATGATCCTTGAGGTCCCTTCCAAACTTACCATTCTACCTTCGCCTCAGTGGCTGAATTTCTGCCTTTATTAATTATGCTCACTAAGAATTAGTTTTTTAAAACTCAGGATCTGTCCTAGGGGTTCAAGACCCATCATCCACACATGCGCTTTCTGCTGCTTCAGACAAGTTTTGTTGACTGTTAGAGATTCTATGAGAGAAATTAAAACTTCTGTGCTCATTGCTTGTAAAGAAAGGTGTCTAATTCAGCACCTTGATGACAAGAGATGTTAAGAGTCTCAAATTACATACTTCACAATGGCAATAGCTCAAGGTATGTACAATGTATGACTATTTAGCCAGTTTAATTTATAGAAAAATCATTATCTTTTCTATAGAGGTCATTCTGGCAATTGTGCATTAAATAAAACCTCGTGGATTTTTATTTATCTGGCTCCAGAGATACTTTTGAAAGTTTTGTTTGGGTTTTTTGGTGGTGGTAGTTTTTTGGTTTGTCTTCTTTTGGGTTTTTTTAGAATGGTAAGGTTAGAAGGGATCTCAAAGATCATCTAGTTCTAACCCCCTGTCATAGGCAGGGATACCTCCCACTCTTCAAAGAGAATAATATGTAACATACTGTATATATATATATATATTTGTGTGTGTGGTACTAAAAAACATTCCAATAAGAAGAAGTCAAAGACTTTCATTTGAGATACTGTTGATAGATTTCAACAAATCACAAGGACACAAACTGACAAACAATGTTATCTCCACATTACTTGGAATGGTGGAACACTAATTTTTAAGGGAATCATCATGAATTGAGAATCCACTAATGCTTAACAACAGTTAGAGGTAATTTTCAGATATTTAACAAATATAAGAGTAACAAAATTAAAGCAAACCAACCCCCCCCCCCCCCACAAACTTTTTAAAGTATTTT
>VWZE01002133.1:79719-98502 GCA_013396675.1 Eubucco bourcierii | reverse complement strand
GTTGGCTGTCTGGGCTGCATGTGCACACTGCAGACTCATGTTGAGCTTTTCATCAACCCAGACTCCAAGGTCCTTTTCCTCAGGGCTGCTCTCCAGCCATTCACCACCCAGCCTGTATTTGTGCTTGGGATTGTGCCTACCCAGGTGCAGGACCTTACACTTGGCCTTATTGAATTTCATCAGGTTGGCCTGGGCCCACCTCTCCAGCCTGTCCAGGTCCCTCTGGACTTGCTGAAGGTCCTATTCACAAGGACTCATATTGTATCAGGAAGGGACACAGAAGCTATCAGGTACCACCCTCATGAAAACTAGAACTTAATCTGTAACCATTAAGTCCTACAAACAAAAATTACCTTTTGTAAACTGAGAATCTTTTTTCTGGGCAAAGGGAATACCACGAGACCTTGACCGACCTCGCAAGACAGCTCCAGGATAACAGCAAGCACTTCTTCAAATACACTACAGACAAAACCAACACTAGAGACAATGCAGGCCCACTGCTGAATGAGATGGGTGCCTCGGTGACAGAGGATAAAAAAGAAGACAGGGCTACTTAATGCCTTCTTTGTCTCATTCTATACCACTGGAAACTCTCCCCAGGAGCCCCAGACCCCTGAGGCCCCAGATCCAGTCAGGATAAAGGAGGAGTTTGCCTTGGTTGGTGAGGGCTGTGTTAGAGACCAGCTAAACAATCTGAATATCCATAAATCCATGGGTCCTGATGGGATGCACCTGCGGCTGCTGAGGGAGCTGGCTGAAGTCATTGTTAGGCCACTCTCAATCATCTTTGGTAAACCATGGGGAACAGCAGAGGTGCCTGAGGGTAGAATGAAAGGAAACGATACTCCAGTCTTCAGAAAGAACAAGAAGGAGGACCTGAGGTAACTGTAAACTGGTCAGGCTCAACATCATCCCTGGAAAGGTCATGAAATAACTTATCCTAGATGCTGTCTTTAAACATATCAAGGATAAGAGGTTCATTTGGAGCAGTTAACATGGTTTTACCAAGGGGAAGTCATCTTTGACCAACCTGATAGCCTTTTCTGAGGGCAACCAGGAGGAAAGATAATGGTAGAGCAGTGGATGTAATTTAACTAGATTTCAGTCAAGCATTTGGCACTGTCTGCCCCAGCATCCTCCCAGCTAAATGGAGATGGTGTGCTCTGGATGATCAGGTAGTGAGGTGGATTGGGAACTGGTTGATGGGAAGAAGTCAGAGTTATGGTCAATGGGAGGCAGTATATTTGGAGGCCTGTATCTGGTGGAGTCCCTCAGGGGTTGGTATGGGGACCAGTGCTGCTCAACATATTCATTGGTGTCCAGGATAAGGGAACAGAGTGCCCTATTAGAAAGTTTGCTGCTGACACAAAACTAGGAGGAGTGGCAGACACATCAGAAGGCTGCGATGCCACTCAGCAAGACCTGGACAGTCTGGTGTCCCTCAGGGGTCAGTACCAGGACCAGTGTTGTTTAACATTTCTGTTAGCAATGTGGACAGTGAGACTGAGTGCACCCTCAGCAAGTCTGCAGATGACACCAAGCTGTGTGGTCTGGTTGACACGCTGGACGGAAGGGATACCACCCAGAGGGACTTGCACAGGCTTGAGAGGTGGGCCTAAGCCAACCTCACAAAGTTCAACAAGGCAAAGTGCAAGGTTCTGCATCTCAGTTGGGGTAATTCCAAACACAAATATAGGCTGTGCGAGGAGTGGCTTGAGAGCAGACTCAAGGAGAAGGACTGGGGGGTGTCAGATGATGAAAACCTCTACATGAGCCAGCAATGTGTGCTTGCAGACCAGAAGGCTAACCATATACTGGGCTGTATCTGAAGAAATGTGACTGACAGGATGAAAGAGGTTATTCTCCCTGGATACTTTTCTCTAATGAGACCTCATCTGGAGTACTGCATACAGTTCTGGTTCCCCCAACACAAGAGAGACATGGAACTACTGAAATTGGTCCACAGGAGGGCTATGAAGATGATCAGAGGCCTAGAACTCCTCCACTGTGGAGACAGGCTACAAGAGTTTGGGCTATTCCACCTGGAGAAAGGAAGGCTCTGGGGAGAACTCATAGCATCCTTCCAGTACAAGGACTTGCAGGTGTTGCTTGATGAGAAGTTAAGCATGAGGTAGTAAAGCGTACTTGCAGTCCAGAAAGCCAACTGAATCCTGAAGTACATAAAAAATTTGACCAGAAGGTCAAAATAGGTCATTCTCACCCTCTATTCCAGTCTTGTGAGACCTCTCTTGGAGTATTGTGTCCAGCTCTGATCTCCAGTGAGATCTTATAGCAGCCTTCAAGTATTTGAAGGGGGCCTTCAAAGTAGATGGAGATGGACTTTTTATGAGTTCTTGTAGTGAGAGGTAATTGCTTCAAAATTGCATAAAATAGATTTAGATTAAACATTGGGAGACTGACTAGAGAAGTTGTGGAGGCTACAACCCTGAAAGAATTCAAAGACAGGTAGAATGGGGCCTTGAACACCCGAATCTAATAGAAGCTGTTCCTTTTTATGGCATGGATGTTGGAACAAGATAATCTTTAGGGTCCCTTGCAAGCCAAACCACTCTGTTTCTATGAAATATTGCACATGAGGACATTAATAAAGAAGCATTTATTCCAGTTTCATTGACTGGATTCCATGAGCTCCACCACTGAACGTGAGCTTTCCACTTCTACAAGATATAAATAGGAATAAGCTAGAAAGAGTTCAAGCTCTCTGGGGGAAAATGAATTAGAACAACTATTACCGATGTTATTTCTTCCCTACTACTTGCAAAAACTTGAGTGTGTTTTAGCCTAGCCTTGATTTTACACTGAAGATAACTCTAAGTGTTCCAGTTAGAAGAAGATATATTTCAAGAAAATACATGTGATACTGGAGACATTCTTTCCTATTTGTGAAATCCTAGTTACGCACATCTTGCTAGGTAAATTTAACTACAGACAGTTCCCTGCTTCACCCATGTTCAACCAAGACAGAAACAAACAAACAAAAAACCCCAGAAACCAAGTCAAATAAACAGATTACACAGGAGCTGAAACATTCCTGCTAGATGAAAACGTAAATCTAAGGATTCACTCAGAATTTCTCAGTGATGACAAAAATATATCAAGTATGTTAGATTTGGAAAGCCAATCTACAGAGGAACACCAAGGACACTGCATGAAAATATATCTTAAAGGCTAACGTCCTGTTTGGCAACTGCTTTTCTTTCAACATACATATTGGGATCTATGTTGTCACTGTAACATTTTTCAGACCACACCACATAGTTTTATAATTATCTGATCAGAAGTTAAATGGATGTCAACTGTTTGCATATGTTATACCTTTTAAAATGTAATCAGAAAGCCTTTGTTCCATCAAAGAAGAAAAAATTATTAAACTAATATCCCAGCAGTGAAAATTGACTAGTAAAACTGCTGACAGCTTATCTGATTGAAGAAAATTTCTCATTTTCAGTTCAGTTCAGGGAATAGACTATAAACTGATGGACCTTAGATTTCCTTATGCCTTTTATATGCTGAACAACAGAAGATAATTCCAGTTTTGGAGATGAAAATGTTTAAATGCTAGTCTTTTCTATGAATGTGGAGGTGGAGTTAGCTATTCCGTATCAGTCAGTCACCAGAACAGCCCAGTACTTCATTTTATCCATTTTCTTCTTTGCAAGAGAGAGGCATCAAATCCCAGGTTTGTGCTGCAGCTTCTTCAGCACCTGTCATTGTGCTCCAGATACAGAAATGAGGTTAAGAATTGAGACCCCCTAGATATAGTCAGTTTCCATTCTTTTGGATACAACCTAAAGAATAAATATTCCAGAACCAAGTCCCTGCAATTATTGTGTGAAAAAAAATAGTATGCTAGAAGATACAGGGAAAACAGGGACCTATTCTGATGTCAAATCCACTATCCCACTTCTAACAGTGGACAATCCATTACTTGTTGGAAATAAGAAGCTGTGTTAAAGGGGGTTGAAAATTTGAAGGAAGCAATATTAGATAATAAAATATATATATAAAATAAATTTAGTACAGCAGTACAAACACTTTAATAAACCAAGACTACTATAGGAGTTCGATGGGCAAAGAAGTAATTTACTTTAATAAATGCCATGGAATTGCAACATTATTTATATATGGATGTAACTCCTAATTAGAAGATATGTAAAATATTTTTTTTTTCAAAACAATTAAAACTGCTTCTTAAAATGTTCTGCAACAAATAGTGACACACTAACTCTGCACAGTTAAAACAGATTATTTGAAAATTGAATCTAAACGAACTGTAATTCACATTCATTAAAAGATTAGATAATTTTTCAAAGGAATGAGACTGTTCTATAAAAATCAATTCACTGTATAACAGCAACATATCACAAACCTGCAGTTAAAATGCAGTCATTTAACTGGAAGGAACATTCATGCAGTGGTAATAATTCCATTAACCCAATAACACTTTTTTATATTTAATAAATAAATAAAGAAATAAGCAAATAAATAAATCCACTTCACATCTATGAGGCAGTGTGGGACATCTTCAGACTCAGCAGTTGTTAGTTAGCCATGAAAAGACAAATTGTTCTACATAGTCAATTTTAAATATATGTTTAGAACTGGAGAAGGGAAATTAGTTGCAGAAATACTTCTATCTTCCATCTTGGTCTAAGCTTTGGCTATAAAAATAACATATAACAAAATAAGACTGACATAAAATTAATATTTTTGTTTCAGCTTATTATATTGATACAAAATATCAGTTTTTTTAAATAAGGTATGACAACACAAAAGTCTGTAGCTAACATTGTACTTTTACTGAAAACATAAGCTAACACACAATTTACAGATTTTCAGCTTAGATTTCTTCAGATCTTTTTGATTCACTGAGGGGAGTGGCAGAAGTAATTTTTGTTTGCCTCCTTGTATTAAATGTTCAGCATCAAAAGGCAGAATTTATAAATTTGGCAATGAATTACTATCTTAGAATCATAGAATCATAGAATGGTAAGTTTGGAAGGGACCTCAAGGATCATCTCGTTCCAACCCCCTGACATAGGCAGGGACACCTCCCACTAGTACAGCTCGCTCAAGGCCTCGTCCAACCTGGCCTTGAACACCTCCAGGGAGGGAGGGAGCAGCCACAACCTCCCTGGGCAATCTGTTCCAGTGCCTCACCACCCTCACCATAAAGAACTTCCTCCTAACATCCAGTCTAAATCTCCCCTCTGCCAGTTTAAACCCATTGCCTCTTGTCCTGTCATTGCAAGACCTTGTCAATAGTCCCTCCCCAGCCTTCCTGTAGGCCCCCTTCAGATACTGGAAGGCTACTATCAGGTCCCCTCAAAGCCTTCTCTTCTCCAGGCTGAAGAGCCCCAACTCTCTCAGCCTGTCCTCATAGGAGAGCTGCTCCACCCCTCTGATCAACCTCGTGGCCCTCCTCTGGACCCACTCCNGTTGGGCTGTTTGGGCTCTTTTTTGGTTGGTTTTTTTTTTTTTTTTTTTTTTTTTTGAGAACAACTCCATTTCCCATTATGGAGCCTTGGTCAGTTTCATCTATCATCATGAAACTTCAGATCTTTCCTATTCCAGGTATCATGATTACACTCACAATCGTTTTTTTGGGGTTGGGGGGGATTTGGTTCGTTGGTTGGTTTTGGTTTTGGTTTTATTTTTGTTAATTCACATGGCTTATCTATTCCTTCTCAGAAAGTCAAAATAGGTTGTTTGGACCATATTAAACATTTTGTTCCAGCAGATCAGCATTCTCTTTTTTAGTTTTCCTCTATACAATACACAAATTTGAGAGTAGAGTGACAGTTGTACAAGACATATATCTTCCTCCACCCATAAATAAACCTATCCTATTTCAGCCCAGAAGGCTTTTACAAGTTGCAGTTTTCACAAGAACACTTGCCCTTTAAATCCATGCTGAAATCTGACACAATTCAACCATTCTATTTGAATCAGGTCAGATAGAGTGATGATTGAAAGCCACACACAGAATTAGTTGTAGAAGCCCACAATGTCCACATATTTTGTAGTTTCGGCTCGCAAACCTGTGCACCAAGTTGTGCTGCATAAGGCAGCAGAAGTCTCCCAGCATGTGTTACATGTGATGGATATTTCAATTTTAAGTGTGTACTATATAAACTTCCCTCAACATCAACTGCTTTCTTGACAAATTATATCTGTAATTCTCAGTACGAGTCCAGTTTCATCTGGATGTTTCTGCACTTCTAAAGATTCCCAATGCATAGTTCTGAAGCTGAAGTTTACCAGAAGTTGCTTCAGGCAGGCAGTTGACTTTCTTAGGGCCATTATTTCTCAGGAGAAACTGACATTTCTTTCCATGGCCATATCCCATCATAGATAATAAGGATGACATTCTCTTACATTTTGATATTCGATTGAAGATATTTTCTACCTGTATTTTAATATACTTAGCCATCAAGACAGTTATTTCAAGAAAGCTTTAACCTGTCTTTGAGTAGATAAGAGACAAACAAGCTTCACTGCGATGAAAGACTTCACTGTGAAAAAATAAGCACAGTTTTATTCCACATTACCTGCAGTTATAACAATGGTTGACAAGACAACAGAGTTGGCATCATAGAATCATAGAATGGTAAGGTTGGAAGTGACATCAAGGATCATCTATTTCTAACCCCCTGCCACAGGTAGGGACACCTTCCACTAGTACAGCTCACTCAAGGCCTCATCCAACCTGGCCTTCAACACCTCTAGGGAGGGAGCAACCACAACCTCCCTGGGCAACCTGTTCCAGTGCCTCACCACCCTCACTGGAAAGAACTTCCTCCTGACATCCAGTCTAAATCTCCCCTCTGCCAGTTTAAACCCATTGCCCCTTGTCCTGTCATTGCAAGACCTTGTCAATAGTCCCTCCCCAGCCTTCCTGTAGGCCCCCTTCAGATACTGGAAGGCTACTATAAGGTCTCCTCAAAGACTTCTCTTCTCCAGGCTGAAGACCCCCAACTCTCATAGCCTGTCCTCATAGGACACACCTACTCAAACCCATGAAGACAACCAAGAACATTTATGTCAAGAACACTTACAGAGAAGCAGCTCACAAAATATATCTCACTTGTGGAAAAGAATCATTATATTGTTTGTGAGTTTGTGGAAATTTGACAAACCTAAAATGTGTAGGTATGTATGTTAACGGTGCATACAGACCACAGCTCTTTGATGACATTGTCAGCAATAAAAGGATTCAGATGAGAAGGAATGCAAATTGTCTGATAATCAGTGAGAATACTTCCATTTATATATGACATAAAGTATGGACCAGCAACTGCAAATGTGATGGCTGACTTCTTATCTCATCTGCCTTTATCTCTACCAGATGCCCAGATAAATGATGATACAGAGTACTTGCAGAGATTACAAGCATACTACTACACCACTGCAGAAGAGTAATTTAGAACTACAGTTTAAAGCATCTCATTCTTCAGAAAAAAAAAAAAAAAAAAANCCATTTTTAAAAAAAAAAAAAAAAAAAAAAAAAAGTGGTTTTCTGATAAAAAAGTGGCCTCATAATCCCATAAGGCTTGATTAATTTCTATGATAGCATGCAATACTAGAAAATAAACTTTTCTTACAAGATATCTGTGACATGTTTGTTCACTATTTCGGGCTGCTTTTTTTTTTTTTTTTTTTTTTTTGGTTGGGGGTGGTTGTGTTTGATTGGTTAGTTGGTTTTAGGGTTTGGAGGTTTTTTGGTTTCTGTTTGAGGTTTTGCCCATTTTGTTTGTTGGGGGTGGTGGCGTTGTTTTGTTGGTTTTGTTGGTTTTGTTTTTGTTGGATGTAAGCATCAACAATTGTTGAAATAAGCAGTAATTAAGAACTCTCCTGGTGGTCAGAACTGCATGTTCAAGTTAAAGTTGGTTGAAACATGAATCCAGTCTTATGGTACTAAAGGATTAATGTAAATGCTATCATCAGAGACTATTCCTCTACTTTAGGCATCACTAGAAAATATTGTTGCTGATAATTAAGGTACATTTAGTCACACACTGGCATACTTGCTATTCTACTTCATTGGTGGATTATCTGAGTAATGTGTTTATAAATGTACAGAAACCCATCTCTTTTTTTTTTATTTTTTTCCAAATATCCTCAATTTTTTTTTAATTTTTTTTTTTTGTTTGTTTATCTCAGAAGGAGATACAAGCATTGTATAGGCAATGAATAACTTTCTGCCTTCAAGACAGAAGAGAGATTGAATGCCTCAATAAAACTTTAAAAAAGGACTGCTAACCTGGAAGGAAAAACTTGAAAATTCTTCACTACATTCTTCCTACAAATTTACAAGGTTACATGTTACCCACCAATTCAAAGAACACCTGATTTACTGCATGGATGGAGAATGCATACAATGCAAAATGTTAAATGTTAATGTATTACCACTGCCTTAACCTGGAAGATCATGATTAAATAGAAGGCAGAGCCCAGAAAGAACAGCAAAAATTTGAAATACACACAAATTTGCAGAAAATACCTTGAAATTGTGGAAGTATGACAATCCAAAAGAACTCCAGAAATAACATCTCACAGAGTGTTTCTTTACTGTTTATTTGTTTCATTCCACTGCATGAGTGGATATGAGTGCTGTCATATGAGTGGATATGAGTGGATATGAGTACTGTCATATCCAAATAAGGATATGACAGCACTAAATCTTGCACTCTCCTCCTTGTTCAGATCACCATTTGTAAGACATCATTTGTGGCTACAAGAACATGGGCACATAGAGGAGCATGGAATTGTGGCCTTATGTTGTAGGACTCTGACTTGGTTGTGGGAATTCATGGGGCAGGAATTATAAAATATGCGGTTATTGTATTTCCAGAAACCCCGCCCACAACACTATGTAAAATTAATCAGATGGGGTTCAGAAATTCGGTCGGGGAAATCTTTCACAAGGATGCTTACAGGGAATTTATTCATTCAGAAAAATCAGAAAGTTTGGAAAAGGTTTGCTATTAAAAAAATAGCTTTGCCACACCTACAAATATAAAAGGCAACCTGGGGCCCTAGGGAACGACTGCGCTACTCACGGCGGTGGAGCAGGAATTCGGAGATAGTCCCTTGGCTCCTTGTTGGCAGTCTTTTGTGGTAGTGCCTTGAAATGCAGATCGTGGGGCAGCACAGGGTAATGCTCAGGCTGCTCACAGGGTACCCACGATTATGGCAGAGGCAGGTCCCTTCAACAGGCAGGCAGGATCTGACCTGTGTGCTTTCGCATCACCGTTCTTGCAGACGCCCCTCAATGTCTGACTCAAAGACCGACTCCAGGTCTAAGTCAAGGTCCGAGTCCAAGTCCCAAGCTGGCAGCCCGTGGCTAGCAGTCCCTCTCAAAGCACCTCTTAAAGCCCCACTAGATAATGTGTCCCATTGCCATATATATATGCTGGGGCTCTCCCCTGTTCAAGCCCGCAGGGGTGGGTTAAGGTACTTGGCACCTACTTCTTTTACATTCCAAACCTCCCACTCCAGAACCAGAGGTGGGGCGGGAGCAGAACAGTTTCGCACCCCATGCAAACCACCAGTAGGGCAGGGACTTGGGTGTGCCCCGCCACAGACTCGAGCAGTCCCAGAAAGGCTCATGTGCAAGCACAAACATAAAAATAAAAATAAATGCTTTTTGATATCCATCAGAACAACTTGTATGTGTCTGCAGCTCTCTAAGTACTGCTCATCCATTCTGGATCAGCTAGTAGAGTGAACAAGGACTCAATGTACTGGAGCAGATTGCAAAAAAGGATGGACCTAGGCTGTGTGTCTCAGGGTACTTAACATAAAAGTACTTAAAGTTCCAGCCTCGGAGAAGTTCTGGGGAGACCTTACAGTACCTGAAGAGGGCCTACAAGAAAGCTGAGGAGGGTCTATTACAAGCTGAGGAGGGTCTACTTACAAATGCATGTAGCAATACGGGAAGGGGCAAATGTTTGAAACTAGGGAAGAGTAGATTTAGATTGGACATTAGGAAGAAGTTCTGTACTATGACTGTGGTGAAACATCAGAACAGCATTGTTCATGGAGGTCGTGAGGGCCCCATCCTTGGAGATACTTAAGGTCAGTCATAATGGGGTTCTGAAAAACCTGATGTCACTGCTTAGTGCAGACCTCAAGAGGTCCCTTTCAACCCAGTGCATTCTTTGATAGTTTTATTCTATGAGTCATACCTATTGAAACATGTTAACAGTGAAATATTTTTTACCCACCAGCAGTCTTCAGTAGATTGTTCCCTTCTGTACACTGCAGTGAACTGAGTGTGACAGGTATCTGAGTAATCAGCATCTTCTCAGATACAGACTATGGAGATTAGGTACATGTATACTGTACCTAATCTAATGTAAACATTATTCCTAATGTTTAGTCTTAAATCATAGGTCATTGCATTATTTGACCTTGTTAGCTGGTCAGCTATTTACTCACAGTATAATTAGTGGATGTTCTAATAAGACAAATTCTTAATGATTCTACAATTCTATCATGCCTCAATTAATTAACAATCCTCTGTACTGGCAGAAGAGATTTCTTATAATGCATATAAATACCTTTTCAATTTAAATATGTGGTCATTTTTTCCCATAGAAATAACACGTGCAGCCAGAAAAACTAGAAATGGTTCTTCAATTACGTGTTCGGAAATCCTTTGGCATGCCTGTTCTTCATTACAGATGCATCTTATTTGAGAACTCCGATGGCAGACTACCTATCAACTGAAAAATCACTGCTGTGAACTGTCAGCAGATTTTAGCAGCCAGAAATCCCCTCACATTCCAATTACACTGAATGTGTTCCTACATCCCAAGGACCAGAGGAAGCTGTTCCTGCCATTCTGCCTGTTTCCTTCTATGTACTATGCACTGTCTGTAATAAAGATTTAGAGGGCAAAGCACAGGACAAATTGGGTCGTTGTCTAATTTAAGTGAATTTTTCGAGTCATCTAACTACAAACCTCAGCCAGAGGTGAAAGTAAACCCAGAGATGAAAGAATTTAAAATACTTGAGAAGGAGAAGAGGTCTTCCATGACTGGGAAGATGGTCTGCAGCTGAGTGCAGAGTGGCTTCATACGTTGTTTAAAAATTTGCAAAGGCTACAGGAATATTTCACTTAATGATTAAAGAGATTTTTAACACAGAAGCACTGAAAAGAGTTAGTGCTACAAATCTGTGCCAAATCAACTCATTTTGCTAGTGCAAGATACAAGTTATGTGATGGCCAAGATTAATTTTACACTGAAGAGGGAAACAGATCCTCTCTTTCCATTTTTTACAATTAACACATAAAGCAGAGGGAAAAGAATAATGGCTAGATAGAAGAGAGATGGAAACACTTAGTCTTCCTTTTACTCAGTGGGATCAAAATCACAATATCAACAAGATCTGTGGTACTCCTGGTAGAAATAAATAGCTGTGGTGACTTAATCTTCTTGGGCTATTAAAGAACATTTTGTGAAGCATAATCAGAGTAACTGCAACCTAAAGCTTATTAATCTATAGTGGGTTTCATCTTCAAAGCACTGCAAACACAACAAATTCTTAAGTATTTCCCAAAGCATGGAGTGTGCCCCATGAGAGGCCTAAAAAAGTACTTAGATGCAACAGGCTCAAAACGACCTCTGAATCACTCTCTGGAGTCTCAGCTGTTATTAGTAGCAACACAGTATAGGTAACATTTCAAAAAATATCGATGTGATTTAGGACTGCCAGGTTGGTAGACAAGATCTGCAAAATTGCTTCAGCAGCTGAAGACAGTAATATTCCACAGTGATTTGCTTTTTTTTTTTTTTTTTTACCTCAGTTCAGAGTTAATTCCTTTAAATTTGTGATTCTATTAAAACAATTTCAGCATTTGCTTCTATGCACATAATTCCAAACTCCTTATTTTCTAAAACATTTCATGCACAGGAATATGTAGACACATATCCTTAAAGCATCTCCGTACATTATGTGACTGACTCTTGTTGCCTTCCGTTCAGTTCCAACTTCTCAAAGATGTTTTGATGCTGAACTACCTACAGCCAGAAACAAACCAACCAACCAACCAATCAACCAAATCCCCAGACTTAGACACCTGGGAGAAATGGATGAATTTCAGAATTCCACGTTCAACATTTTAAAACTTCTTCTGAATTAGAATATCACAAAAGAGTTTCAAATATTTCCTAAAATAAATATGCTTTCTAGGATACTAGCAACTGCTAAATAAAACTTTTCAGGATGAACAGGAATCTTGGGGTCTGTACCACGACACATCCAAAATTGTAAAGCCTGCAAAGAGCACCAGAATTTGCAAAATCTCTTAGAAACCAAAAGAGCAAGCACAGGGTCTTGCATCCCTGCTGCTCCCCAAGGAATTGGAGCACTTCTGTAGCCACCTTATTAGAAGAACATTTTTGGTACAAGAACTAAAGTCATGCTTCATTTGTGCTCCTTTCAATCCCTGCATTACTCAGTACACTTTCTTCTGAAGTCAAGGTCAAGCCTGGAAGGAGGAAATTACCAGCTCAAACCTCCTGAGCCTGAAGGAGAAGGCATTTCTCCGTTCCTGACACATCCTTTTCAGTGCTGAATGTTCAATGAGAGAAGTACATCATTGGTGACATATGCTGGGCTTGTTTAGGTTCCTCTCAGGACTTAGGCGATGTTTAAGGTACTGATTACAACCACTACACTCTTATATCTATCTTATCCTGTTTTGCACAGTGTATAACTTTAGATGTCTCTGAAACTCTTATAATATCAGCAAAGATTTATAGAGTATTATGCAGTCCTCAACTTCTGTGCCTGTATATGTCTTAAGTTGCAATTTAACCATTTAACCTCTACTCAAGGTTTAAATAGCATGATCATTAAGAAAGCACTAAAAAATATTACTAGGTTGTATTTCTACCTATGTTTGTAAATATGAAACAGCAGTGTATTAAATCATCCTCCACATTCAGAACACAGAAATGAGACAGGATGAGGGCCTGGAGGTTTGTTGAATATGATCAAAGTAGAAATTGAGCTTTCAAGAGCTTTGTTACTAAAATTTGAGCCCCTGACAGGGTCGTGACACTTGATAATGTTACCTTCCTGCAAAAAAATGTAGAACATGAATGAGAAACCTCTAAGGATACAACATAAATATGAGCCTGATGATGAAGTCATTACACGAAGCTTTTGGTTCAGCTTCCTGTGTTACGAATGCCTCCTGGCAAAATAGATGTGTGGCGAAAATGTGCACTTTTTGTGTTCTGAGCATTTAGTATATGTTTATGTTTTTCTCTAAAACCTAAGGCAAATGAACCTTTTTTTATTTTTACATAAAAGCTAAGAGTCCCATGAAATGTAACAATAGTGGAATTCATGGGTTGAGGAAAACTATCAAATATAGTGAGCACAACAATAAAATTGTCAGCTTGGGCAACACTGCTCTTGCACAGTGACTTTTGCCACTCTTATAAAGTTTCTTATATAAAAGTGTATCATACAATGTATCTTAAATTACAAAAGTAATTAAATATTTCATAAACAAGTGCTTTGTTCAAGTGTTTCTCCTTAAATTTATCCTTTAGAATGTTTCTCAGACTACTTTCACATTTTAGGAGACTGCATTTTGGATTTGTTTTGTTTTCTATATTTACACTGAATTTTTTTTTCTCTCCTCTTCAAAACTTTACCAACATCTGATATTCAAGCTGCTTAGAAGTAAGAATGATAGAAAATAGTTATGTATAGATAGGGATTTTTAATCCTTTTCACAGTATCACAGTATCACAGTATCGCAAGGGTTGGAAGAGACCTCAGAGATCATCAAGTCCAACCCATCACCACAGCCCTCAAGATTAGACCATGGCACTAAGTGCCATGTCCAAACGTGCCTTGAACGCCTCCAGGGACGGTGACTCCACCACCTCCCTGGGCAGCCCATTCCAGTGACAAATCACTCTCTCAGTGAAGAACTTTCTCCTCACCTCCAGCCTAAACTTGCCCTGGCGCAGCCTGAGACTGTGTCCTCTAGTTCTGTCACTGGTTGCCTGAGAGAAGAAGGTAACCTCCTCCTGGCCACAACCACCCTTCAGGTAGTTGTAGACAGCAATAAGGTCCCCCCTGAGCCTCCTCTTCTCCAGGCTAAACAGTCCCAGCTCNCTGATGCAGGCCAGGATGCCATTGGCCTTCTTGGCCACCTGGGCACACTGCTGGCTCATGTTCAGGCAGGTGTCAATCAGCAACCCCAGATCTCTCTCTGCTCTCTGTTTGGCTGCTCTCCATCCACTCCGACCCCAGCCTGTAGCTCTGCATGGGGTTGTTGTGGCCAAAGTGCAGCACCTGGCACTTGGATTTGTTGAATGCCATCCCCTTGGACTCTGCCCATCTGTGCAGGTGGTCGAGGTCCTGCTGCAGAGCCCTTCTGCCCTCCAACCCAGCAACATCAGCCCCCAGCTTGGTGTCATCTGCGAACTTGCTGATGACTGACTCGATGCCCTCGTCCAGATCATCAATGAAGATGTTAAAGAGGATGGGGCCCAGCACTGATCCCTGGGGCACACCACTAGTGACTGGCCTCCAGCTGGATGTGGCACCATTCACCGCTTTTCTAAGAATGAATATGCAAATATATTCCTGAAGCAAGTCATGAACTAAAATATTTTGTCTCCCTTTTTGTACATGACACTGTACACTAATTCATTTTAAAAATTATTAAATATCCTCATAATACTGAAAATGTCTGTCTTATAAAACCACTATTGCAGGCAAGGCACATACAAAGATCTAGGACTCATCTACTCTAGAGGAAGTGAGACACAATTCAGCCTTGAATCTTGGCATCTGTCTCTATTTTTGTTGTATTAGCTCAAGATCATGCTAACTGCAGCAACACAGCTTCTGGTTTGGAAATTACCTGCCTTGAAGCTTAGAGTATATTCAAAGCACACTCATTTCTACCTGCAATGAGCTGTACACCTTACATGTGAGATATGGAATACTGGGGCAGAAGGGAGATACTGTATTCCATGTTTTGTCAGCAGCAGCTGTTTAGCTCACAGCAATTGCAAGAAATGGAAAAGTTACTGTCAGTTGACTCTCTGATTCTATATATCCTAAGGGGCTTTGACTCTTTAGGAAAATCAGACTCCCCTAAGGTTTGCTGTTTTTTGGTTCTACTACGTTTGTAGCTCAGTTTGAAAGGATTCAAATGGGTGTTGTGGCCATGGTGTAACCTGTGTGAATGTTTCCAATGCTGACATTAATTTTTGAAGCCCTTTAGCCAGTGCAATAGTACCAGCCTTAACTGATTCAAGCTTTTTCAAGTTAAAGTGAAAAGAAGTGGAAAAAAATAATAGGTTGTTAAGTGAATCATATATATTCCAAGCAACAACCATAACAAAGATGAACATCAAAGTAAACAAAGACAAAAGCAAAAGAACAGCTATAGGTTAAGTAGTTGGTAAGGATATTACAATCAGGAATTCAAAATATCTAAAACATCCAGAGCGTGTTCCTATCAATTCATGAAAAATAAATGCTTTAAAATCTTAGCCGAGACTCTAATAATGTTCTCTTGAAGTGGTCAGATGCCACCCTCAGTAGTATGTACAGAAAATCTTTTTAGGATAAATAGCAGATATGTTCAGACTTGAGTAAGATTCAATAGACATGAGCAACTTTTATAGAATCATAGAATGGTAAAGGTTGGAAGTGACCTCAAAGATCATCAAGTTCCAACCCCCTGCCATAGGCAGGGACACCTCCCACTAGTACAACTCACTCAAGGCCTCATCCAACCTGGCCTTGAACACCTCCAGGGAGGGAGCAGCCAAAACCTCCCTGGGCAACCTGTGCCAGTGCCTCACCACCCTCACTATAAGGAACATTCTCCTAACATCCAGACTAAATCTTCCCTCTGCCAGTTCAAACCCACTGCCCCTCCTCCTGTCATTACAAAAGCTTGTAAATAGTCCCTCCCCAGCCCTCCTGTAGGCCCCCTTCAGATACTGGAAGGCTACTATCAGGTCTCCTTGAAGCCTTCTCTTCTCCAGGCTGAAGAGCCCCAACTCTTGTAGCCTGTCCTCATAGGAGAGCTGCTCCAACCCTCTGATCATCTTTGTGGGCCTCCTCTGGACCCACTCCAGCAGTTCCATGTCCTTCCTGTGCTGAGGGCTCCAGAACTGTATATAGTATGTGGGGCCCACATCTATGGGCCCAGGAACAATATTTAAGCTCAGCTTTGAATATGTCTTCCTTTACTAAGCTTTGCTACAGTTATTCATTTATTGCTTTATTATATGATGGTTACCAGCTGTTTCCTCAAAGTTTCACAAGCATAAACATGTTTCACCCTATCAGTGTAATCAGACAAAAGGAGACTACTATTTAAATCCCTATGTCTAAGTGTCCAAAATGATAACAGCCTCACTGAGAGAAAGGAAACACTGAATGACTAACTTCCAAAGACAGGACTGAGTTCAGTTACTGCATAGGAATAGTTATATAGCATCTTTTGATAATCACAATATTTTGGAAGTATGCAGAAAGCAGTGTGGATCAGCTGCTTGACTTGCAGAAATCACCAGGGAATTGTGCAGTCTGTTTACTCTTTTTGTTTTTGTTTTTTTGTGTTTTTTTTGCTAGAATTTACTAATTAGCCAGTTCATCCATGATGTCACGAAGTTTGGAACATAGCTGCTGTACATAGAAAATAATTGGGGGACAAACCACTTCAGCTTCTTTGATGTTGATATGCTTTAGAATTTGATGGTTTTACTGCACTGGACTCTAAGGTTGACTTTTCATTCATTTGTTTTTTAAATACGATGGCTGCATCTGCAGACAAAATGGCTCATAAGTTATTGATCCAACAGCACCTGCCCTTCATGTACCAGTGTTGGCTGGGCCTGATCTGTTGGTTGTCCTGTACTTGCCCTGGGAACCCACCCACGATGAACCATGCCATAACCTTCCCCAGTACCTAGGCGAGCTGTCAGGTCTGTATTCCCCTGGATTGTCATTCCAGCCCTTCTTGTAGATAGGTGTAAATTGGCAGCTGCAGTTATCTGGGACCTCACTTGCTAACCAGGACTGCTGGTAAATGATAGAAGGTGACTTGGCAAACTACCAGCTCCCTTAGTACTCTCAGGTGGATCTCACTGGGCCACACAGACTTGTGAATGTCCAGGGAGTACGTTAACTACTTCCTCCTGGATTATGAGGGGATTATTCTACTCTCCATTCCTATCTTACAGTTCTGGGGACTAAATACCTTGAAGATAACTCGTCTGACTGTAAAGACTGAGGCAAAGAAGGCATTAAGTATCTCAGGTTTTTCCTTATCCTTGGTGGTAACACTACTCCTCCCATCCAACAAGGGATGGACATTCTCTTTGGCTTTCTTTTTGTTAATGTGTTTGTGAAAACCACATCTCTTACAGCAGTAGCTAGCCTGAGTTCTAGCTGGGCTTTTGCCTTCCAAATATTCTTTCTCCAGTGCCCTAACTAAATCCCTGTACTCATCTTGAGTAGCCTGCCCTTTCTACCAAAGGTGGTAAACTCTCTTCTTTTTCTAAGTCCCAGTAAAAGTTCCCTGTTCAGCCAGGCTGGTCAAATCCCCCACTAGTCCATTCTATGGCACAGGGGGATAGCCTGAGTCTGTGCCTCTAAGAGCTCCTTTTTGAAAAAGGATCAGCCTTGCTGGACACCTTTGCCTTCAGTGAACACTGTTATTTCATAGTTACTAAGCCCAAAATGACCTCTGACCTCGCCGCTAGTGAACAGGAGGTCAGGCAGACTGAGTCAGGAAGTTATTTTTCACAAACTCCAGGAATCTCCTGGACTGTTTCCTCTCTACTGTATTTCCAGAAGATGTCTGCCAAGCTGAAGTCTGTCACAGGAACAAGGACTGTCGATTTTGAGACTTCTGCTGGCTGTCCATAGAACACTTCATCAACCTCTTCATCCTGGTTGGATGGCCTGTAACAGACTCCCAACAGGGTATGTTCTTTGGCTTTCCCCCTTCCATCCTCAACCACAAGCATTCTACCATACCACCAAAGTCCTTGAGATCTACACAGTAACACTCCCTAACACAGAGGGAGACTCCACCACCTCTCCTTTCCTCCCTATCTTTTCTGAAGAGTTTATAACCATCCACTGCAGGGCTCCAATCATGAGAGTCATCCCACTTTGTATTTATGATGGTGACTGTCATAGCTGTCCTGCTGCACAATGGCTTCCATCTCCTCCCTCTGTTGCTCATGATGCATGTATTTACAAGGTCCTGCAATGACAGGACAAGGGGCAATGGGCTTAAACTGGCAGAGGGGAGATTTAGACTAGATGTTAGGAGGAAGTTCTTTACAGTAAGGGTGGTGAGGCACTGGAACAGGTTGCCCAGGGAGGTTGTGGATGCTCCCTCCCTGGATGTGTTCAAGGCCAGATTGGATGAGGCCTTGAGTAACCTCTACTAGTGGGAGGTGTCCCTGCCTATGGCAGGGGGTTGGAACTAGATGATCCTTGAGGTCCCTTCCAACCTTACCATTCTATGATTCTATGATTCTATAGGTGGATATTTCACCCCAGACACTGGCATGTGACACTCATCTCTGATGAACCTGATTCCCCATGGCACCTAGCTTAAAGACCTTTCAATAAACCCTGATAACTCATGTGTAAGGATCCTTCTCCCTCTTTGAGACAGATGTACTCCATCTGTCAACAGCAAACTCAGTGTATTCCAAACATGCCCATGATCAACAACTCCTCCCC
>VWZE01002133.1:65694-79667 GCA_013396675.1 Eubucco bourcierii | reverse complement strand
GCACCAGCCTCTGAGCCACAAGTTAATCAGCTGTGTTTTCCTCCCACTTTCAATATTGTTCCCTCCCACTTGAGGGACTGATGAGAATTCTATCTGTACACCTGAGCCTTCAACCTATCACCCTGTCCCTTCTTATTGCTTTTGGACTTCTGTGTAACCTTGTCATTACCAATCTGGCTAACCAATAGTGGGTAATAACCAGAGGGTCACACCAGACCAGAGTTTCCTAGTAACATCTATAACCCAAGGTATAGGGAAGCAGCAGTTCTCCCTGTGGTATGGGTTTGGTCAATTTAGGGGGCCCTCTGTTCCCCTCAGAAGGGAATCACCTACCACATTTTTCTACTACCATTCCTGGAAGCTGTATATCATGGATTAATGGTAGCAGTGTTATCAGCTCTTTTTATGAACAAAAGAGAGTAATTTCATATGAGAGATTTTTTTCTTTTTTTACATTCTCACTAACATTTTCTGCTTAATAGTCTTAATACAGAAATATCTTCACCAATAATGAAGTTAAAACAGTTTTATTTACTCTTTCTGCTGTCTACCACTTTGACATAAAGACAGTTTAACAGGCAAAAGTTTGAGGAACGAGGGATGCAAAGGCAATCACAATCTTTTACAACTGGACTGAACATTGTGGAAAACAAGAGTGTGTCCCCTTTCTCCTCCTCCTGTAACACATTTTTTGTTGCTGATTAGAACGTTACATGATCTGGAATATCCCTTTGGTCAGTTTGGGTAAGCTGTCCTGGCTGTGCTACTCTTGATCTCTTCCCCATCTCTAGCCTAATTCTGAGAGGTTATAGTTGGAGGGGGAAAGATGTGGTATCCAGTAACTGTAAAAGACTGTTGTTATCAGCATTTTCAAGTAATAAATCCAAACTACAGCACCAGATGGACTGCTATGAGAAAGCTACCTGCATCTCAGCCAGACACATTACAACTTGTAATGGTGAAAAATCACATTAACCAGGCTCTAATTGTGATTGGCAGTTAAGTAGAGGGAAAGAGAGAAAAGATGGTTTGTATTCTTGTCACATCGTATTTTCAAATAGTGCTTCCCAGTTTCACTAGAATTATTGGAATACATTAATCTTTGTGTGCTTCTGTTTCGTATAGTATTTCTGATTTCTAAGTAAGGTTTTACTTTTTGAGGATCGTTTAATGAACATTTTATTATGTTATGTCTTTTCATATCTTCAAAAAATAGTTCACAATAATTTGAGAAAGAATTCAGGAAGAAAAAAAAATCCCTAAAATGTTATTTTCTTATAGTTAAATAAAAGAGTGGAGTTGGAAAAAAATATTGTAATATTTTGGCAGAGTTCTCAGCACTAAAAATATGTATTATTTAAAAATCGATTTTCCATAAATGAAATCAGTCAAGAAACTGATAGCTGAATTAGAATCAAATAAATTAAAAATTTGGATCTCATCTCCAGTGCTAGGTAGTCCTTGAGAAACGGATGAAAAATGATTGCCAAGGATTAAAATCAAGAATGAGTTAATGCTGTGCTTGGTGGAAAGGCAGAAAAAGTAAAAGGAGCATTAGAGTGACCAGTTATTCTAATAAAATCACACCACTTGAAGGATGTTTTTACTGTCATAGCTTTTAGTCATTCTCTAGGTCAATACTTTCAACAAAATGCTTCATTGTCTTTGACCTTTCAAAGAATAAACACATTAAATCTTCTAAATTGATAGGTCAAGTTTTAAGTGACAATTTCAAGGACTAGATGTTCAAACAGGAATTTACCAGCATCACTACATGCAGAAATTACTTTGTTAGAAAAGACATTTTACAGTGTATTGTGACAAGATTTGTAATTATGACTGAGATAAATCATGAGACAGAGCTCAGCTTGTGTCATATTGCACAATTATAGTGGTACCAGGTGAGTTTATTAGATGTTTATTTTGTAAGACGGATTTCAACTGAGGTTTAAACGTAGGCTCATTCAGTTACAGAGAAGTAGAGAATGGTCCAAAAGCAAGTCAACCAGTTCACAGAAAAACAGACATATCCATTTCTCAGTTCTGTACTGCTGTAAACTCATATTACCTTCCTGATCTGCAAAGCATGGGTAAGACAAAGCATCCAAGTCCTGCCTCACAGCTGAAATGGTTAAATTATGAGGTTTATTTAATTGATTTTCTCTCTGGTTTTTCTTTTAAAACCCATAAGTTTAAAAATTAGACCTCCTATGACCTTGGCCAAGTTATATTATGAGATGTAGGCTACTCAGAATTAATATTACTTTTTTTTTTAATGTAAAACTTTATTGTGTGGATTTTTCCACTATTTTTTCAAGATCTCTATTAAACTGAGTCCAGGTAGCATATCCAGCAGACATATCTATTTTTTGACAGGCAATGACACTTTGATCACCCCTCAGGTATATTATCAAAATATTTTGGTTTTTTACTGACTCTCACTTCACCATTTATTTGCCATTCCTTCTGTGTTCTGAATAGTAACATGACAAAGGTAAACCATGCAAGAAGATAAACACAGAACAATCATTATAAACATTTGCATTTCTTTTAAATTGTGATTATTGTCGTACTAGGCCTAAGCAGGCCAAAATAGGCTTACACATGTCCTGGATTTCCCATGCTTGTTTTTCTGCTCTGCCTCCTTCTGTTTTGGGGGGAAGCAACTGCAGGAAAGAGGACAAAGAATCTGGATCCACTGAGTCTAAGGACCTTCAGATAGTGCATGCCTTGTGCAAGGCCTGTGTTCTACCATAAAAAGGATAAAGCAAGCCTATGGCTTCACGTAATATGGTCAAGCTTAGCTAACTGCCATTCTGATTGGCTATTCTGTGTCTCAGGTTGTTTTGATAAAAGGAGGTGAGCAAGTGAACAATGTGCACATTGTATCCCTTGACTGCTGTTGTATTCCAGCTTACTGCTTGCCACTGCCTTATTGTATCCTGAGCTGCCTGGAAATTGCCTGCGTTGAGTTTACCAGGAACAGGTTCTAAATGCCTCCAAGCGATTGGCCTGCACAGCCAGCGTGACACTGTGCCAAGACTGCACATCACAAGACATCCTGCCTGTACCTGAAAGTCTCCTGCCAAGATGGGAAGTCCTGGAGATACACAGATCATCCAGAAGAGATCAGGACCAGGTCAGAGATTGTCTGCCTCCTTTCCCCAGCAGCCTGGGAAGAATCAGAAGTCTCAGTGGATGACAAGACAATAACAGAATTCCCTGAAAGTATTTGGGTACTGTCTGAAGCTGTAGCTAGCCCCATGAATCAGGAGGTAATTTTGTGAGTAGATATTTCAAGACTTGTAATTCACCATTGCCTTCTGCCATAAGCAGAAAGGAGATCCTTGAGTCCATCTAGTGGGCAAGCGGTATACTGACTGCAAGCAGTACATTGACTGCAGGAACTTTCTCTTCCAGTTCAATTAATGTTATATTATTACTAGTTATTTCTAGACTCTGTGTTATTACCTGTATAAAGTTTCCATGTCCATGTGAAGAACAGATTATTATTAAAAATAGTGTTTGGGGTGGTGAGAGTACTGAATACTGAATATTAATAAACAATATTAATTTTGGGAAACTACCAACTTGCATTAATTACCCCTCCATAACATAATCTTTGAAATTAGTCTGTTTAAAGAGATTAAACCAAGCATTGTAACATCAATATAACATGGTTCTAAAAGGTCTCTTTTTTTTGCCTAAATTGAAGTTTTAGTGCACAATTAGTTTGTCTTTTGAAGCAAATGCAAATTTCAATGATACAGATGAAGATTTTTTTCTTTTGTTGACATGATGCTAAGAAGCGCATCATTGTTTCCTCCCACCAGATGCACACAAATATTTTCATCTGTTGACCAGAGATTGGCTGCAATGAGCAGCGCCAAAATGCTCTTAAACAGCACATCCCATCTGAGTGTTGTGGTGAAAAGGTCATTCACATAGCTCAATCTAATACTGCCATCTGTAATTTAGGCATTTTAATACTTTGTCATGTTAACAGCATAAATACTCCTCTCCTCATGACTGAGAAGTACTTAGGTAGTGAACTCATTCTGCAAGACGCTGCATAAGTTTTGGGGGTTAGGGAAATAGGTCATAAACTGTATAGTGTTCAGCAGCAGTCAAGAAAAACCTTGACAAATTCCTTTGAAGGCACTGCTCTCTCTATAAGGCTTTTATGCAACTGTTCCTTTTTGCCTCTACTGTTCTAGTTATTTTCTAGTGGGTTATACTCATCGATGAACGTTGTGATTTGCACACCCCTATTATGGAGGGATAATTAATTTATTGTGAGATAGCGTTTTAAAAATTAATATTGCTTATTAATTTTGATATTCAGGATTCTCACTCTCTTGAGACCACTAATTTTAATAATAATCAGGTTCTTCTGCAACAGCTATGGAAACATTATACAGAGGAATAATACAGGATCTAGAAATAACTAGCAAAAATATAAATTTGTTGAACTGGAAGAGAAGTTTCCTGCTCTCCCTCCTTCTGGTGTGGAGAGAATCAACCATGGGAAAGAGAACTCTGGCTTGCCCAGACTTGTCTTGCTCCTGTTTACATCCTGTGGTAAACAAGGTACACACACTTGGCTTGTGCCTGCCTCATGTAAGGCCTATGTTTTCTCCAAATTTGGGTAAAGCAAGCCTATGGCTTCACCTTATATGGTCAAGCTTGCCTAACTGCCATTCTGATTGACTATTCTGTGTCCAAAGGCCCATTAGTCTCAGGATGTGTTGATAAAACGAGATGAGCAGCTAACGCAACATGCTCTGCTGTTGCATTCATGCCTGCTGCTACCTGCTGCTATTGCTCTCTGCTCCTGGCAGAATACTGCCTTACTGCCTTATTGCATCTTGCTAAGCTATAAGCTATCTCTTCCACAAAGTAAAAAATTCTGATGCTTTGAGTTTGTTTGCCCGGGAACTACACTGCCTCAAGTTTACCAGGAACAGGGTCTAAAGGACTCCACATGATCAGCCTGCATAGCCAGCATGATGTTGTGCTGAGACCGCATATCGCAAAACATCCTATACCTGAAAGTCTCCTGCTAAGATGGGAAGACCTGGAGGTTCACAGATCATCCAGAGAAATCAGGATCAGGCCAGAGATCCTCTGCCTCCTTTCCCCAGTAGTCTGGGAAGCCTGGGAAGAATCAGAAGCCTTAACAGCCAACAAGGTACCGACAGAATTCCCTGAAAGGGTTTGGATAGTGTCTGAAGCTGTAGCTAGCCTCATGAGTCAGGAAATAATATTTTGTGAGTAAATAATTAAAGCCTCTTGTAATTCACCATTCCCTTCTGCCATAAGTAGAAAGGAGATCCTTGAGTTGATGTAGTGGACAAGTGGTATAACTGACCACAAGCAGTGTGTTGACTGCAGGAGCCTCCTCTTCCAATTCAGTCGAGTTCAATTAATGTTTATATATTTTTGCTAGTTATTTATATATCTAGTTGTCCCTTTTTATAATGTTTCCATGACCACTGCAGAAGAACCAGTTATTATTAAAATTAGTGGTCTGGAGGGGGAGACTCTTGAATACCAAAATTAATAAACAATATTAATTTTGGAAAAATATAATCCTGCATTAATTAACTACCCCTCTGTTACACAGGCACTGTCATCATTGGGAAAAGATTTCTAGGTCAGTAGCAAAGAACAACGGCCCTCTGACTCAATCATAACTTTTTTCACTGTGTAATGATTTTTCAGCTCCATGTATCTGTGCACATAGGCTGTGGTGAGGTATGTCTCAGCCAGCTTTGAGAACTTTGAGAACAGTAGGCTAAATCTTACTACAGATGGAGTCTGATGGAGAGCTATTAATCAAATAGCCAATTAGCCATCTCTTGTGATAGCAGCCTTCAAAACCATGTGATATAGCACATACCAGCTGTAATTATACAGGACTGATCATCTTTTGGGAAAAGTTCCACACCACCACAGAAGTCTAAACAACTAGCCTCTTCACATGACATCTTCCCATCTATCCTTCTGCTGCAACAAATTTAATAGAATAATTGTGCCTTAGAAAGAAGTATCTATTTGAAATTAAAAGCATAGTCAAGATGACATGCAGCAAGTTCTGTTAAACAGCAAATAGATAAGAATTTTTAATTTGTTCTTTGATGTAAGGTGGAAAAAAAACTTCCATTGTGCTTAACAAGTTCTACTCAGTAAGTTAATCCTTAAACATTTGTTGGTTTTGTTATGAATCTGTTGCCTAGTTAAAGGCACATAGATAAAAAGAAACAAGTGAACCATATGTGCAGCACTGCAATGATACAAAAAGGAAAAGAAAAAAAAATAGAACTAGAGACATACAGATAAGAGGGGGACACGGGGAAAATAAAATAATTTGCAGCCAAGAAAAGAACTGACAGTAACAAAACAGGAAGCTATGAATGCTCTACTCAAGGGAAGCATCTCTAAGTTCTGCCTTGGGCTTCATGAGATCTGGCTGCCAAAGACAGCACAAGACATACTGTGAATCAGCAATCATTCTCTGCGCACCATCTTTGCCCGAATTTCACATTTAGCTTCCTACTCATATTTTGACCACCTACATCCCACAGATTGTTGAGAGAGCAGATCTTGTGTCAGAAAGAAAGACTGGGAATGAACAATGTTTCCCTGAAGATATTTAAATTAAGAGTCTCATTAACAAATTGTATTCTACCTTGATACATCAGGAAGCAAAAATACTGCTCCTTCGTCCCATGATCCTGAGTGGGGTGTCTCCCACAGAATACAGTCCTTCATAAACTTCTTCATGAGTCCTTTCCACAGGCTGCAGTTCTCCAAGATTTGCTCCAGCATGTTTGCTTTCCACAGGATACAGTCCTTGAGGAACAAACTGCTCCAGCATTCATCCCCTGTGAGGTACCTGCTCATGCAGGATATCCATGGTCTGCATCTTCCTTCAGGGATATGCTCCATGGGATGCAGAGTGGATATCTGCTCCAGTATGGTTCTCCATGGGTGGCAAGGGGAAACCAGCATCACCATGATGTTCTCCATGGGCTGCAGATGAATCTCTTCTCAAGTGCCTTGAGCACGCTGTGAGCTTCACTTGCACAGGTGTCTACCTGTTGTCTGAACTTCCCCCCCCACCCCCNAGGAAGGGGAGGAACATGAGCATCACCTCCCCCCCCCCCCCCCCCCCCCAGTGCTTTGTCTCACAGCTGCTGTGCAGTGGTTGTTTTTGGGGTTGGGTTTTTTGTTGTTGTTGTTGTTTTTTGGTTGGTTGGTTGGTTTTGGGTTTTGCTTGTTGTTGTTTGTGTATTTTTTTGTTTGTTTGCAGTTTTGTTTGTTTTTCCCATTGTTTCTTAATTATGTTATTATGGAGGCTGTTGTTGGTCACTGTTGCTGACAGGCTCAGCATTGGTTAGATGGGTTTGGAGCTGGCTGAAAGCGCCTGTCTAATATGGGGAACTTTCTGGTGTTTTCTCGTAGAAACCACCTCTGTAGTTCCTGTGCTACCAAAACCTTGCCATGTAAACCCAATACTTTACCAAATTACAAAATAAAAGACACAGAGTCAATTTAAATGTACAATTTCACAAGATCTTTCAAAGGAAAGAGTCATACAGAAGTCATGAATTCTATCACAATAGATGCTTGCTTTCCATTTAACCATGAGAATCCTGTTAAGTAGGTCTGATCCAAAGCCAAACGACCCATTAACTGTGCTTCTGGTAAATTATGGAATGGTTTAATTTGGAAGGGACCTCAAAGATCATCCAGTTCCAACCCCCCATCATAGGCAGGAACAACTCCCACTAGAACTAGTCGCTCAAGGTTTCATCCAACCTAGCCTTGAACACCTCCAGGAATGGAGCAGCCACAACCTCTGTGGGCAACCTGTGCCAGCGTCTCACCACCCTAACTGTAAAGAACTTCCTCCTAACAGCCAGTCTAAAACTCCCCTCTGACAGTTTCCTTGTCCTGTCATTACAAGACCTTGTAAATAGCCCTTCCCCAGCCTTCCTGTAGGCCCCCTGTTGTGGAGGCAGGGAATTAATGTAGTCGAGTCAGGAATTATAAAAATAGAATTATTTAATTTTCCTGAAAGTCCCATGCCCAAGCTGTATACAAAACCAGTTTAGATTTATTTACAGGTTCTAGTTTGATTGGGAATTCTTCAACAGGATGTTATGGACAAATTTAGAGATTTAGGAAGTTGGGAAATGAAAAAGGCTAAGCTACAAACACAGCTTTACCTCACTATCCATCAGGCTGAGCAGAGAATTAAGGGACCAGCAGGCTTTACTCACAAAGGTGAGATAGGTATTGGACAATGATCCCTTGCTGGATTTCTCTGTGGCTTGACTGCCTTCTGATGCTGCAAGCAATATCCAATAGTCTGGATACATGCGGCAGAAGTCCAAGGCAGGTGGGAAAAGCCACCAAAGTCAGGAGTGTCTAGAAACAGGACTTACACGTGACAGGGATTTGTGGAAGTGACACTGCCTCAGCAGTGGCAGGGGAAAGCCAAACTGCTTGGGTCTCCCCAGTTCAGATTAGCAGCCAGGATTGTAATATGGCCCAAGAGCAGCTGGGTCCAGGTGCTGCCAGCAGCTCTCTCAAAAGGACCCCAGGACTTGCCAAGCCTGCAAGTTTGCACAGAGCAGTGCAAAAGTGGGGAGAAGCATTCAAAGGCAGAGATGGTGCAAAACTGGGAGCTGTGTAAAAAGGTAGGAGCCGTCCAAAAGTGAGGACAGTCCAAAATGGGAGCTCTGTCAAGGTAGGGGACCCTTAGGGCAAGAACTCTTCTAAGGCAGGCACCTCGTGTCTTCTCCTCTGCTCTATTTATGCTTTTTCTAGACAAAGTGTCCATTTGCCAATTTATGCAGGGCACGAAATCTCAGCCAACAACACGCACAATTCCCATCATGGGCTTCCACATGGGTCAGCACACATGTGGAACAATGCCTTTTGCTGTTCCGCTTTCAAGCCCACAGTGCAGGGAGGGGAAACCAGTTTTCATGCCTTCTTGTCCCCATTCAAACCTGCAGGAGAGGGGAGAAGAAATTTGGAGTGCTCCAGAACACCCCCTTCAGATATGGGAAGACCACTACAAGGTCTCCTCAAAGCCTTCTCTTCTCCAGGCTGAAGAGTCCCAACTCTCATAACCTGTCCTCATGGGAGAGGTGCTTCAGCCCTCTGATCATCTTCATAAATGCTAAAAAAACTAACAGAAGTCAGTCCATTACTTTTTCACTCCCTCCAGTAATATAAATTATTTGTAACTTGAAAGGCATGCAAAAGTTCCTGACAAAATTCTGTTACTTGGCACTAGTGAAAGCGTAAGCTTGCAAAATTACTTAAAAACTGTGCAAAGGACAATATACCATCAAATTATTAGCTGTCACTTGCCCACAGGGAACAATTGCTAGCCTTGAAAAAAAACATCCACCCAATTATCAAAAGTGTAATAAGAATAACTAAACCTTGTTAGAAGTAAAGTACTAACAGCAGTTTTCACTTTTTACATTGAATGTTAATTGTTCGTTTGGCCCTGAAGTCTCAATTTCATAAATCTGTAATCCACTTATTTTCTAGTCCCTCCATTTAAAAGAAAGAAGAAAAGTAATTATTGTCAGAAATGGTAAACTCATATTAATCACAATTACAAGCAGTAATGTTTGATCACAATTTTTAATCAATCATGCTATTCCATGTTTAATTCACTAATGTTGGGACCACTAGAGTGGACAGCCATCTGTGCCTCTGTAAAATTAGAAATATGATGAATTATAGCTACTGGTAGTTTGAGGCTATATCATGAATACAAATCATTAGAGCTACACCAGTTTTAACAGACTGCCAAAAAAAATTTATTAGCTGTTTGCTGTTCTTCCTGTCATGGAAAAAAAAGGTACCTAGAGAAAGATCCACACTTTACTTATCAGCTCTTTGTAATGATTTGCAATGAATGAGAAGACAGAGCTTTCCTTACTTCTTATTTGCAAGGCACAAATTGGCTTTGGCATGTGATACAGGCTGAAGACCACATTCTGCTCTTGGGGAAGGTAGTGGCTATCTAAAGTATGTTTATTAACTTCCAAGATTCTCAGATAAGTTCTCTCTCAAGTATTGCATTCAGTCAAGTCACTGTATTTTCATCACCAGTGTAACAGAGCAGAATTAGATCCCTTGGGAACAGCTGTATTTAGTGATTCGTCAAAATGATGAACTTTGGCCAATGAGAATAAAACAGTAGCTCCTTTAAAACTACAAATAATTTCTTACTGAAGTTGGTAACAATACAAAGTCATAACATATTTTCTGAGTGTACTTAATGTATGGGCAGAATCAAATATATTTTGTCCCCAAAAAAATATTTATTTTAAAAAATCCAACAAACTTTTTTTAAAAATATTTTTAAATTAGATTTTAAATGGCTATTCATCATTAAGACTACTTTAAATGTCTATGTCTATGCTATACCAAAATAATAATTCAGAGTAGGAAGGGCCTTAAGAACTCTCTAGTCCAAACCCCTAATCAAAGCATTTTCAGGAATGTACCAGATATTATTAATCAGATATTATTAATCATACTTCCAAGCATGGAGAGACACTGCACAACTGTTCTGGGCAGCCTGAGTCATGGCCTAAATGTCCTCATGGGAAAAGGATTTATCTGTATACCCAGTGAGAATCTCTCTTGGTTCAGTTTATGCCCTTTGTTTCTGTTCTTTCATCTTATGTCTCTGTGTAGGTGTAGGGGAGTTGTCACTGGGTGTCCCTGAAACTCTCCTTGCTCCAGGATGAACAAGAGTAGCTTCTTTAGTCTCTCTTTATAGGGAAACAATTCCAGTGTACCTGCACTGCACTTGCTCATTTTCCCATGTGTCTCATATCAAAAGATCAAAACTGGATACAGTATACAGTGTACAGCACTAATAAGCAGGGATTGAAAGGAAATAACTGGTGTCTTCAGTTTACCAGTCATGCCTCTGCAAATACAGCCCAGGATATTATCAACATTCTCTGTTACCAAATTACTTCACAATATGTAAAAATATAAGTCCAGTGGTTACTATTTTCAAATCCATGCAGTAATGTAAAAACATTACAAAAAACCTCAGCTGTGTTTATTTATAGACTTGGTCTCAATGATATCATCTTATTCCCTTTCAAAACACTTTGATTTTTTTTTTTCTACCTTTATATTTTCTTAATCATGTGAATTGCTTCAGGAATGACCTCATACAGGTTTAAAACATACATGTGAAAGGCGAAGAGGCCATGAAGAGACTTTCTCCAGATATATGTGACAGATCATTGGATAAATATTATTCCCTTGAAAAAGATAGACAATAACCACCTTGAACCAGTTAGGAGTTAGTGTTCTTTCTCCTTGCTGTGTATTGATCACAACTCAGAGTGGTGTCTTGCCTGAAAAGTTGTGTTTCTGTTATTATTAAAGGGCATCTCAGTAACTACTTATTTGGGGTTTTTTTTAATAAGATCCTTAAGTTCTCAGATTGTGACAGAGCTGACAGTTGTCTTTGAGTCATTTAGGATGATAGATCTGGGAACAGATAAATATATGACTTTGTGCCTTATGAAAACAGAGTTTTTCACAAGTGTTAGTAATCAAATAAGAATCTGGACTCCAATCTTAAGTCTGTGAATCAACTTACTCTGCTAACAGCAATCTATCAATCTATCTTCAAACCTGACATTTGAAGCATTGTCATCTAAATCCAGATTTAACTTTAGTGTTAGCTTTTTTTTATTTTTAATTTTTTCATTCAAAACAAGAGCTTTGGATAGATGGACAGTTTGACATAAAGGTTCAAGATAAAGGTGTTTACTTTGAATTAATTCTTTGGTGATTCTTATTCATTCAAAATTTTGAGAAAGAAAACAATGGACAAAACATCTTAGTTCTTGGAGCGATTCATATGTTGCATTTGCTTTGTTTCCCTGCAGTATCTTATAACAACTTCATGGTGAGCACAGTCACAATGTGAGCTTTTCCAGAATATTTGAAAGGAGTAATGAAACAAGAAAAGAGAAAATCTAAGTCTTTGTCATAAGTGTTTTCAGAACTTGTCTGCCATTGTAAAGAAAGACATGATTTATTTTCAGGCAGTGTTACGTTTCAGCATAATGAACACACAAGAAATGCAAATATATATTGATCTTACACAGAGGTCAGTGCAAATGACAAGCAATCTATGAAAAAGTTAGCAGTCCTCAGTAAGAAAAGTAATTAGAAAGAAGACTATAACCTGTCTTTAATGAATAGGAGTAATAAATTACTTCCTTGGTGTTTTTGTGACCCTGTCAAGTTAGCAAGGTGGTCTTTCCTGAGTTAGTCCTATGGATCCCTTTTGTAATCACAGGCTCACAGCTGTGGAAAATAGCACCATTCATTAATTGATCACTGATTATTTGTATATCTAGTGGGCAAGATGCACTCAGGTTCACCTTCCTCTGTTCTGGATGGTTCTTGGGAGCAAAAACCAGGGGCATTTTTCATCCTTAGGTCTTGAGTGTTGTGTTTATTTCTTCTTGGTATTGTTCTTGAGTCATTCACTTGTCAGCGTCACAGTAGGCTAGAGAGAAATTATAGCTTTGGCAGCCAGCTGTCATGCATGGAGCATGTGAAAAATGCCCTCCCAAAACTTTCACTAATGATTTGAGTTTCATTAAATCTATCACGCAGTAAAAGATATACTTAAGAAAATCTGTTTGTGTACATGAATCTGAGGTTTTGCTTGCTAGCATGAAAATCTTTTATGAAAGATTGGTTAGTAAACACTGTAACTGGCATCCAACATTTTGAGGGTTTTGCTCTTAAAGAATCCCAGACAATACTTTTGCCAAGTATAGGAGGAGGAGGTTCTTATTCCTTTGAGATAAGATGCATCAGCTGTTTTAACATTTCATTGGAGAAAAAAAGGAGATAAAAAGCCACATTCAATTAATTTTCAAGCAATAGATCTGTTGAGGCAGTACCTGAAAACAGCCTGTGTGTTAACACATCTGCTGAATTTAGCTGTTACTATTTTTCGAAGTGGTTCTACCTATAGGTTAACTTTTAGGGACTTTCATAAAAAGATTTCTTGACTGTCTCCTATACATAATCAAAGTTAACCTCCTTCACAAGGTTTTAATGTAGCCTTTTTTCCTGGTATCAGTATCTCTCTGTACATCTGTAGCAGTATTAGAGGATCTAACAAGCTAGAGGTAAGACAATCATTCCACGCATACTCAGGAGAAACAAACAAACAAATTATAGTTTAACATTGCCAATTTTTGATATTACAGTTTTGTTTTGTTTTGTTTTTCCCCAGAAGTCTTAAATTCTGTTTTTTCAGTTAGAAAAAGCACTGAATGAGTATACTCATTCTGAGCTATGACATATGCAGCAATGTGTTGGTTTGAGGCTAATTGGAAAATTTTAATGGAGAAAATTAGATTATAGGCTGTGAAAAGAAAAAAATGGAGATGTCTACTTCACCCATAGGCTTGCTGAGATGTATAAGACTATGAACACAAAACACAGATAAGATTCTCGAGCTTGGAGAGTCTCAGTCTCTCTAGCTTCTTGCCTTCTCCTCTCTGCCGAGTAACCTAACTAACCACTTTCCTTCTAATGCCCCTGGACGATCCTCCAAACTCACTTTATGCATAAGGCAAACTCTGGAGTAAGGTATAGGGGTGGGGAGAAAGTGGAAGGGTGGTTGGGAGCCCCTCCTGGAGTCTCTGATTTCTGGGAGAATCATAGAATCATAGAATGGTAAGGTTGGAAGGGACCTCAAGGATAATCTAGTTCCAACCCCCTGACATAGGCAGGGACACCTCCCACTAGTACAGCTCACTCAAGGCCTCATCCAATCTGGCTTTGAACACCTCCAGGGAGGGAGCAGCCACAACCTCCCTGGGCAATCTGTGCCAGTGTCTCACCACCCTCACTACAAAGAACTTCCTCCTAACATC
>VWZE01002133.1:40343-59206 GCA_013396675.1 Eubucco bourcierii | reverse complement strand
TGGAACTAGATGATCTTTGAGGTCCTTTCCAACCTTACCATTCTGTGATTCTATGATTCTATGAAATATTTCAGTTCACAATGTCAGCAGATTCATTGTAATGCCCACAGTGTGCACATTTAAGCAGAATCTTTCATCAAGATGGTTCACAATTTCAGATTTTTGTGGTCACAGAATCACAGAACCTTAGAGGTTAGAAGGGACCTCCAGAGATCATCAGCTCCAACCTCCCTGCCAAACAGGATCACCTAGGGTAGTTCACACAGGAATAAATCCAAGTGGGTTTTCAAAGTCTTCAGAGGAGGAGACTCCAGAACCTCTCTGGGCAGCCTATGCCAGTGCTCTGTCACTCTCACTGTAAAGAAGTTTCTCCTCACATTGAGATGAAACCTTCCACGTTCAAGTTTGTACCCATTGCTCCTCGTCTTATTACTATGCACCACCAAAAAGAGATTGGCCCCAGCCACTTGACACCCACCTCTCAGATATTTATACACGTTGATGACATCCCTTCTCAATCTTCTCTTCTAAGGACTAAACACCCCCAAGTCTCTCAGTCTCTCTTCATAGGGGAGATGCTCAAGACCCCCAGTCATCCTCGTGGTTCTCTGTTGGACTGTCTTCAGAAGATCCCTGTCTCTCTTGAATTGGGGACCCCAAAAATGGACACAGTATTCCAGTTATGATCTCACTAGAGCAGAGCAGAGGGGGAGAAGAATGTCCCTAGATCTGCTGGCCACATTTTTCTTGATGCAACCCAGCATGCCATTGGCCATCTTGGTCACAAGGGTACATTGCTGTCCCACGCAGAACTTACTGTCTAGCAGTACTCGGAGGTCTTTCTCCATGGAGCTGCTCTCCATCAGGGCAACACCTAACCTGTACTGATGCCTGTTATTCCTCCCAGTAGTGGCATCCATTTATTTGTACTTGAACTATTTGTTGCTACATTAAGCATCTCAATTATTTAAAAAATGTTTTGTTGTTTGTGTTTTGGTTTTGGTTTGGTTTGGTTTTCCCCTGCACCTCCTGGTATAGAATGACAGGGTCAGGTCCTACACACCAAAACCTTAAAACACTCTTGCAAACCACATAATGTTCTTGTAGGTCAGCTAACACAGGTTTAGGTATCTGCTATGTATTTTGATTATAGATGTCCCAGAGTTATTACTATGGCAAGTTGAAATATGATAAATGGTTTAAAGGCAAGACAATGAAATGTTACAGACACCCACAAGACATATTTTTAGCTGTCATTTTAGTTCTGCAACAGGGGAGCTTGCAGCTAGAGATGATCTACTGTAGCAAAGACACATCAAAGCCTGGGATTAAAAGCTGCAAACCACAAAAGGCACCAGAGGAAAACAAGCATGTCACCAAGACCCAAGACACCTGTGTTCACAGTGAAAAAATAATCTCCCAGAAAAGCCATGAAAGTTAACTGATGAGCTCATGAGAAGCTATCATGGTCTAAGAGATATCCACATCAACTCAGAATTTAGGCCCCTGGGTCAATTTGCAAACTGAACTTTTAAGTCTGTCACAGAAGATTTCTAGCACTGTATATCATTGCTATACATTGCTACATCATTCCAAGGAGGCAATACACAAGTTATGTAAATTTTTGTTGACGTTCATCTTAAGACAGTATAGCTCAATGTGCCTCTGATTAACTCAATTTTTAATATGATTGAAGCTATGAATGGCAAAATATGCTACAGAAATTATGATCAGTATTTCAGCTGCAATGTGGAATGCTTCTAATTATTTTTTTTAATGTCCTGTATTAACTTAGAGCTTTAAGATGCATCTAGCTCTGTAAGCTGAGACACTTAATATGAAGTAAGTTTATAACGTTGCCTAATGGTTTCTTTGAGCTTCTGTTCTGCTCCATGTTGTCCACATTATAAGACTTCATGAAAAGTATCAGCATGTACATATGAATGTAGGAAGTTTTTGGAAACTGAGAGATAAGTTGTGTATACTTTCATGTGAAGCAGATACAATCCATTCCTTTAGAACCACAACATCCTAGTATTTCAACTACAGACACTAATAAATGCAGGAGATTTCATACCAACAGGTATTTTGAGAAAGATAAAAATATAATTTCAGAAACAGTTCATTTTCTGAATAATGGATATATTAACTGCAAGTAATGAGTGAAGCAAGAGTTCTTTCAAAACACTAGTCTATGATCATCTAACTGAGGCAGATCACATAGCATATAAAGCATGCATAAATAAGCTGCAATTGCCCAGGCAGCCCCTTTTCTTTATTTCTATCTTCTAAAAGTTCAATTTCATGCAGAATCAGATCATTTAGTCCAACATCTCTGTCAGAGCAGGATCACCTAGAATAGGTCACACAGGAATGCATCCAGTGAAGGAGACTCAGCAGCCTCTCTGGGCAGCCTGTTCCAGTGTTTGTCACCCTCACGGTGAAGGTTTCTCCTTATACTTACATAGAACCAGTTTCCCCTTATCCTGTCATTGAACATCACTGAGAAGAGCCTGGCTCTGTCCTCTCAACACTCACCTGTTCCCTGTCCTACTTGAACCGAGGGACCCAGAACGGAACAAAATATTCCAGATGCAGCCTCACCAGGGCAGAGCAGAGCGGGAGGAGAACCTCTCTGGAACTACTAAGCACAGCTCTTCTAATACACCCCAGGATACCATTTTCCTTCCACGAATCTAGGCCTCTGTAAAGCAAAAATTGTGGTACAATTCTGACAGATAAGGGAGTAAAATGCATGTACATAATACCTCAGATTTGTCATGTTTCAGTTCTCTAGACAAGAAGCTGCAGGGCACTCTTTGTGCTCTTTGTGCAAGGGTTCATGCCAATGTGTGCAGGCTGTTGTTGGAACATAATCTTGCAAAGATTGTAGTTAACTGGCTTGTGACAGGGTAACATCCCCACAGGACAAATGGGAACAGATGGTGATGATTTGCATCTTGCAGTACACAATAGTCTGCTGTCCTGTGTCCACAGCACAAAGCTAGAGCCAACCCAAGGCAAATAGCAATTCCAAGTAATGGATGTTCTTTACAGTTCTTACAGGCAAGATAGAGTAGAGCTGAGGTCAACGACAGCCCAGTTAAGAAGAAAGTAACTTACAAGGTCTATAAGACACAGAAGTTTTTCCTTAAGGTTACTTTGTAAAATCTGCCCAAGATGTTCCCTGTTTATTCGCTCAGGGTTCAAACGTGATCATGAAGCAGTGCTTTGAATGTATTAGCTGAATTATCACCAACTACCAGCTGTATTTTAGGACCTATATTGGCAGAAAATATCAATCAGTATGACCTATTTCAAAATCCAGTTTGTTCCATTTTCTAATCTAAAATATTGTACTTGAGAATTACATCTCAATTCGTAATTTAACTATATGCCGTATTTCATTTACTGTCAGACAGACTCATTAAAGTTATGAGGAAACCTTATAGTAGCCTTCCAGTATCTGAAGGGGGCCTACAGGAAGGCTGGGGAAGGATTATTTACAAGGTCCTGCAATGACAGGACAAGGGGCAATGGGTTTAAACTGGCAGAGGGAAGATTTAGACTGGATGTCAGGAGGAAGTTCTTTCCAGTGAGGGTGGTGAGGCACTGGAACAGGTTGCCCAGGGAGGTTGTGGCTGCTCCCTACCTGGAGGTGTTCAAAGCCAGATTGGATGAGGCCTTGAATGAGCTGTACTAGTGGGAGGTGTCCCTGCCTGTGGCAGAGGATTGGAACTTGATGATCTTTGAGGTCCCGTCCAACTTTACCATTCTATGATTCTATGATACATGTTAACATAGCATTTTGTACATCTGCTACACCCATAAGCAGTTTCAACAATATCCACTGATCCTTTTTTCCTTCACAAAATACCTTGACAATTTATTTGACCTTCTTTCCAGGGACGATCAAGTCATTTTAGTTTTATTTTTATTCTAGCATGTCCTAGTGACAGTAAAAATGTAACATAAAGTTAACACCATTTTAAAAAGGGGGGGAAACAAATGTATGTAGTTTTCTCTAACTGAAAAAATAGGTTTTTTGCAAAAATATCAGTACGAATTTATAAATATCATATTGCTAGTTCAAGGCAAACAAGAGTCCCTGCTGATATTAAATATAATATAAATAATAGTATTTTTTACTTTAAAAAAAAATCATTTAAGCATGTTAATAGATTGACTAATGCAATGAATTAGTGTGCACTGAAGAGGCAATTATAAACTGAAGGAGAAATAAGAGAAGGATATGCCCAATTAGTCAGTGATTCAGGGCAGGGGGCTTCCCCTTGTTTAGGTTAAGTAATCATTCTCCAGAGGTGACGGCATTTCTTGAACTGTGAAGGAAATCATAAGAAAGAGATGAAACTTGTATCTCTCATATGATCTGAAGTCTGTTACTCAATCTGTGACTTGACAGAAAAGTCAATTCAAGATAATAACTTTAAAATGGCAAAACACATATATTATATGCTTTTACAAATAATATTAAAATAATAACACCACATTGCTGTAATTTAGAGAGCTGCTGCCAAGACACATTTTCATACTGTCTGCAATTTCACTTGCTTCCTACTTTTCTAAGATTAAAAGTTGTGTTAGAACAAGCGCAGGTATCCGCATGGGGGGACTAATTTGTGTTTGGTTTCTAATTAATTTGAACACATTTGGCCAGCAGCTCTATGCAGATCAGACACAAGAAAGAATCAAT
This sequence comes from Eubucco bourcierii, assembly GCA_013396675.1. Taxonomy (NCBI): domain Eukaryota; kingdom Metazoa; phylum Chordata; class Aves; order Piciformes; family Ramphastidae; genus Eubucco; species Eubucco bourcierii. The sequence goes on along the minus strand of VWZE01002133.1, from coordinate 54,492 downwards.
CATTTAGAACTTGCCTTCCAAGTTCAAGTTGTTGAATAGTTTGCCACACCATGCTGACAATATTGAGTTTCCATTAGGATTTACTGGAGACAGTTCAGACAGAATTAGATCAAGTAAAGATAGACTGACCCCCTACTGCACACACTGCCCTTCACTTTTGTTTCTGAACAGTGGGAGAAAATTCATCATATGCACATTTGCTTTTGCAATGCTTTATTATATTATTTCAGCTGTGCAACAGCTATAAGAGTAGAGAAGAATTCCCTTGCCAAAACCAGAATGAAAGCACTTAAAATTTTCTGTGGGAAGCCAGATGAAAATTTACAACCACCACAAGTTGGTCACACAGATTTGCATGTTTGCACAACACCACAGGTGTACTGAGCTCAAGTTTGTAAGTTTGTCAGCCCAGGATGTATTTCCTGAAAAGATTTCTGCACCTCCTGTGCAGTTAGGCAAATAAAAAATGATGTGCAAATGTCTAAAGAAAATAATTGTAATAGCAGTCATACCAGTTTTTCATAGCTTATAATGCTTTTCATCCAAGGCTATTTACTTTGTTCTAAAAACCTCTTCTCTTTCAAAATATATCTTTTGAAAGAAAACTGAAGCTTCCTTTCATTTAATCTCTTTATTAAAAATGGCCAAAATCTGAAATAATCTCCACAATTTAGATTTATATATGATTTATCTTACAGCTTGGATCTCAGTTCACTCACCATGTCATGTCCACTTTTCAAACTCACTATGCATTTAAATGTAATAACCATGTAAAATAGGACCTACAAAGGCCTAATTTACCTTGCCTTCTCTGACAAAGGCTCAGACATTGCTTCCCTAGTAATTGTAGCCCTTATTGATATAAAGTCATACCACCCCAAGCCACTGCTGTATCGCCCTAGGAAAACCCCATGATAAACCAAATATGTATATGACAGAACTCATTATACAGTTCCATGTCCTTCCTGTGCTGAGGGCTCCAGAACTGCACACAGTACTCCAGGTGGGGTCTGATGAGAGCAGAGTAAATGGGCAGAATCCCCTCCCTTGCCCTGCTGGCCATGCTGCTCTTGATGCAGCCCAGGACTTGGTTGCATGCGTACACTGCAGGTTCATGTTGAGCTTTTCATCAGTCCAGACCCCCAGGTCCTTTTCCTCAGGGCTGATCTTCTGTATGACCAGAGCAATAATTCAAGAAAAAGCTGCTAAAATTCTCTTAACAGACTTTACATAGAGCATAGCAAAAACTACAAATATTAACATTGTATAATGGGGAAATATTGTGATGAGACATGTTCCAATAAAACTTCTCCTGAGTCTGGCTGGACATACCAAGATTCTTGTACTCATAAACCCATGTGTCTTCCTGGAGATATTCCACAGAGAAGACAAACACAATATCAATAACTAAACATAGCATCACGGAAGGCTTCTTTCCATCAGGTGAGCTTAACCAAAATGCTGCAACTGAAATCAGAATTTTGACATTCTATCTAGAATTTTTCTCCTTTTAAAAAGACAATTTTATGTAAATTGCTTCATAACCAGTTTCTTAATTTTTACCTCTTAATGTGCAATTGAGGAAAGCGTGTCTCCCTTTATTTCCAAAATCTATCTTGGAAGTTATGAAGTACAAAGTAATTATAAGAGATGTATTAGATTAGAACAAATGTCCATCTAGCCTAGCATAGTCTTTCCAGCAGTGTCCTTTAATTGATGTCTGTAGAAGATTAAGAACAGAGGAATTAGACACAACACTACCACCTACACATCCTCTAACCTACAATCATTTACAGGAGAAGTCCTTCCTGCCTTAGCTGTTCACTTTCACCTTGAACCACATACGCAGCATCCTATGGATAGTTCTACAAGACTGATATTGCATGCATCTTTTTCTTCATGTTTAGCCTAACTCTTAGTAGGTTTTCACATAGCAAGACTATTATGTGTTAGCAGAACATTATTAATAGTAAGATTTGTGTCATAAAGAGATAAAGGAGTTCATAATGAACATTTCAAATGTTTGTCTCTATAGAATGACAGTTATCATTCAGGATTTTATAATTCATGTAATTATAGTACTATTAAATATATTTCCATAACTAGAATTACTAGAATGGCTTTCTAAACTTTTTTTTTTTTTTAATAAACAAAATCGGATGTTGTGCTGGTTTGAGGCTAATTGGAATATTTCAATAGAGAAAATTGTAGGCTGTGAAAGAAAAACAATGGTGATGTCTACTTTACTCATAGGCTTGCTGAGATGTTTAAGAAAAGAATACAAAACAAAGATAAGCCACTTGGGCTTGCAGCAGTCTCTCTGGCACAGCATCTTGGGCGGTCTAGCATCTTCTGGCTTTTTTCCTCTCTGCCAAGTAACCTCGCTAACCACTTTCCTTCTAATCCTCCTGGACAATCCTCCAAACTCACCTTGTATGTAAGGCAAACCTTGGGGTAAGGTATAGGGGTGGGGAGAAGGTGGAAGGGTGGTTGGGAGCCCCTCCTGGGGTCTCTGATTTCTGGGAGGGGAGTTGTGTTTCTGTATTACCTTTAACTTGTATATTTCTGTAACTATTCCTGTCTATAGTGTATATCTCTGCTTGTACATTGCGCTGAGCTGTAAATAGAGCTTCAGTCCTTAACTTCCAGCCGACTGAGTGATTTTACAAAGTGTGGGGGGGGGGGAACTCCCAAACCATCACAGATGTGGATTGTTTTCTTGGAAATCTTTGTAACATTCCCTCTCTACAAAGAACAAAAAAGAAAAATTAAATGTCCCACCAGAGATCTTTAAGAGTCTCACAGTACTAAATTATTACATTACAGATATCCCAAGTATTGAAAATTTCCTGTGATGGACAATAAAAGCCTGTTTTAACTCAATACATGAAGTTAAATATAAGAATTATTCACAGGCACAAGCACAGAGCAATTGATACTAATTGTTCAAGCACTGATCCTAATTTGCTTTTGGAATTATAATGAAGGAAATGTGGTATGTTAAATACTATGAGTGACATCTCTGAAATTACAATTCTGTCAAAAGATTTACAAAGATGGAGACATATGCTCCAGTTCATTATGAACACAGAATAGAGCTGAATGCTTTCCAGATTCAAAGTCAGTGAGTACAGCAAATGCAGTAGATATTGTGTCAGTATAGAACTCCCACACAGAGATTATAGAAACAAATTCCCAGTTTCAACCTAAACTCCTGTTTTTTAGACTAATACTTTCTCACAAAATTAGCTCTAATAATCTTGGACGAAGATAATATTTGCACAAATTTTCTTGTAAGAAAGGCATAACTTAAATTGCCACATTACATCCGCACACAACCCTCTCAAAATCCAAAAGGATCAAGGAGAAGTAATAAATTAAAGAATAACAATGTTTTTAACTGGGAGTTTGAACTCAGTAAGGTGGCAAAACCGTTCACACAGAGACCTGTTTAACCACACTCTAGTGAGATGATTTTACTGCTTTACAGACCACTGGCTTTTCCTAGAAGTGACCTCCAAAAAGCATGAGAAATATTATAAATAATATAAAAACTAAGGGCACATAATAAGGAATTTAGATGTGTGAAGCTGATATAAACATTTCATGCATAGTCTCCTTAGCATAGTATCATCCTCAGAAACATTCCGAAGACTTTCATCAGCCATGCAACTTACCCCGTGCCATCTATTCCACAAGACTTTACACTTTCACGGTGTTTCCACGTCCTTCCTAGGCCTCACCTGCCTCATGTGTGCCATAAATGCATCAAGAACCAGAAAAACTATGCAAAGATTTCTGCCCTGCTCTCACCAGTATCTGTCATCACTTCTTAATCCACCTAAGGGAGTAATCCTTACAGACTGAGAGAGTTGGGGTTCTTCAGCCTGGAGAAGAGAAGGCTTTCAGGAGGCCTAATAGTAGCCTTCCAGTATCTGAAGGGGGCCTACAGAAAGACTGGGGAGGGACTATTGACAAGGTCTCGCAATGACAGGACAAGGGGCAATGGGTTTAAGCTGGCAGAGGAGAGATTTAGATTGGATGTTAGGAGGAAGTTCTTTCCAGTGAGGGTGATGAGACACTGGAACAGGTTGCCCAGGGAGGCTGTGGCTGCTCCCTCCCTGGAGGTGTTCAAAGCCAGGTTGGAGGAGGCCTTGAGTGATCTGTGCTAGTGGGAGGTGTCCCTGCCTATGGCAGGGGGTTGGAACTAGATGATCCTTGATGTCTCTTCCAAACCTACCATTCTATGATTCTATGATCCTTCCTTTCCCCTTCAGTAATGATTTCACTGCTTTGATGTGCTACGACATACTGTCATAGGCTCAAGCTCCTGAGAGGCCTTAAACAGTAGGAAAGCTGTCTCCATCAACAGTGCTGGATAACTAATCACAAGGGCACACCAATCACAGCACTGCACAAGCTTTTTTCAAGAACACATCTGAGTAACAGGTGCCATCAACTTCAGGCAAAATAGAGAGACTATATCACAGAGGTTTTTATTAGGACCACAACTCAATCTATATATTAGCTAGCATGGATCACTCATTTCTAGATATGAAATAGCCTTCACAGAATAGTCTTTCCAACAGTGTCCTTTAACTGATGTCTGTGCATCAGTTATAGCTCTCTGCAAGGAGTAGAGTATTAATTCTGGGCATGTAATTTCTGAGTTCCTTTATTGATGATTTCAGGTCACAGCAAGCTTCCTGTTCTTCAGTTATTTGTCATTTTGCCTTCACAGCTGTCTTCTTGCAAGACCACATTCCCATTATCTTCTCTACCTATCAGAAGTTTCCAGTCATGACATATTATTGATTGCCAAACTCCAGTAAAAAGTGTGATCAACTTCACTGTGACCATCAATGACAGATATGTCCCTGAACAGTATAGTTGCAGTGGATCCCAGTGGATTATTAATAGCAGGCATATGCCTGACCCAAAGAAGGCAAGTAGTTGCCAATATTATAAAGTATTCTAGGAACTTACTTGTCAAGTCAGAAGATTCAGGCATGCCAAAATCACCTATGTTGATATTTTTCTTCACCTTTGAACATTTGACAGCTCCTGGTATGAATTGACATCTTCTTCTTTCAATATATAAAATCAACTATGGCATAAAAGCACATCTGAATTCTTAACAATTACAATGGCATGTAACACACAGTTCTGTTTTCTTACTATCTCGATCTGTGATCAAGATAGTAAAGGAACTGCTCTTCAGTCTGTCTCAATCTTCACACAGCCAATTAAGAAGTTCATTACCTAAAGGAGACATCTGTGATATGAAATAGATGTCAAAATGATAATATAATCATAATCATTGCTAACATACTAAAATATGAGCAAAAATATACAGAAAGTCCTTCCAACTTGTTTGCAGGGAAGTTTGAATGCAGTCTCAATTTCCAGACTGAGTAAAATATGACTGAATTTGACTTTATATCCATCAAGAGCAATGGTTATGAACCAATCTATTTGGTCCAGAAATACTCAGTTGTTTGTTTGTTGGGGTTTTTTTAACCTCTTCCTCTCCCAATTTTCCTCCTTCGGTTTTCACCAGTTTTTCTTGCTGTCTCCAACCTTTCTGTGAAGAGCAGGTTTTCACTTCTGTTGTTATGACAACAGCAGAAGCCTGGCTATAGTTACTACCCCATGATACACTTCTCTGAACCTCTCACTGAAAACATTTTCAGATGTAAAAAAAGTGTTCATCCCCTCTGGTCTTGGCTGCCTATTATAGAATTACAGAATCATAAATGTCCATCATCTGGTAACAAGTGGAATATATTCTTTACACAGAGTACTAATAGCCCACTTCTTCCTCTACAGAAAATGCATTGGCCAATCCATACACATAAAATTTCCCCTAACCACAAGACAGCTTCGTCAGAATGGACACACTTGAGTCTCCAACTGTGCTGAATCTGGCTAAGGTAAAGTCAGCTTTCACCACAGCTTCCTGTATGATGGGCTTTGCATTCGTGGCTAAAAGGTGTCAGAAGCAAGCCAGTGTTTCAGCCACTGACAAGCAATATTTCCACAACGTCAAAGCCTTCTCTTTCTCACTCTGCCACTGCCCACATCCCCCCAAAAAGTGGGGTTGAGATAAGCAAGAAAATGGGAGGAGTATACTTGAGACGGCTAACCTTAATTAAAGAAAAGGACACTTTGTAACATCTGATATCACGTTCAGGCATAAAAGCATAAGGAAAGGAGATGGAAGGTGGAACATTGGTGACTATAGTGTTGGGCCTGCTAGTAATAGCTACTTGTGTTAGGACCTGGTTTCAATGAAGTGGATAAACATCTACCCATAGATGGCAAATAGTCAATAAATTTCTTATTTTGCTTTTCATGCATGCACAGCTTTGCTTTACTTATTAAACTGTCTTTATCTTGAGCCACATGTTTTCTCATTTCTGGTTTTCCGATTCTCCCATCCCACTGGTTGGGGAGAGTGGGTGAGCGACTGTGCACACTTATTTGCTAGCCAGGGTCAGCTCATGACACTACCGTGTTCATACATCCACAAGGACACACCAATTTCATGCTTTCCCTTGTTCTATATTAATTCCTAGTTAATTTTTTTTAACCAGTTTTCATGTTTAATCCATGACTTATTGAAAGAAACATGTAAGTCGCACCTAGTATCAACATTAAAGCAGTGACAGTAACATAACATAACGTAATGTAACATGGCTACCATCCATGCTTTCATCAGCCTCTATAATGAAGTCTCATTGTTTTACCCTATGGTCTGATATTATCCTCCTGTAGACACGACTTTGGATCAGGTAAGGATACCTAGAATTTGCACTTCGTTGCTAAAGGATGTTACAAAGGAGGACTTCATAGAGGGGAAACAACAAGCCTCTACATGTGCTGGTTTGAGCTAATTGGAATATTTTAATGAGAGAAATTCGATGATAGCCTGTGAAAAGAAAACAATGGTAATGTCTGTTTCACTCACAGGCTTAAAAGAATCTCTCCCTGGCTTCTGCCACATTAATTCCTCTGCCTGGATCTGTGTAACCCAACTAATCATTCTGCTTTTAAATCCCCTTGATAATTCTTCCAACCCACCTTGCACATAGGCAGACTCTGGGATAAGGGTAGGGGATATAAAGAAGATGGAAGGGTGGTTGGGAGCCCCTTCTGGGCACTTTGACTGCTGGGAGGGGTATTGTGTTTCTGTATTACTTTTAACTTGTGTATTACTGTATATAGTTGTAAATATGTGTAATATATTATAAATATCTGCTTGTAAATTATGCTAGGCTGTAAATATAAAGCTTCATTTCTTAACTTCCAGCTAGCTAAGTCTAGTCTGGGTGAATTCATTGTGTGTGGGGCAGGTGACTCCTAGAACCACTACACTACAACAAGAGCAAAATATTGTATTGCAATGAAGTTGAGGTTTTCCTCTTGAAAAGTATGGCAAACTTTGCTAGTTTGCCATAAAAGGCTAGTAAAAAGAAAAAAAAATCTGAAAACTACGACCAGAATAATTCTTTATAGTCACAATAATTCTTTATAGTTCTCAAGCACAGGTACTAAAGTGCTCTCAGGTAACCTTGAACAGAGTACAAAAAACTACTTGAGGAAGCTGGCTTTGGAAACCACGGTGCTTGTTTTCTTTTCAGAAAGACAATGAGACTAGGACAGGTTAGATTGTACCAATTCTATTATTAAATTGCTTTGTCGAGCAATAGAAAAGGAATCTTCTGCAAGTCTATACCATTCAGGATCAATGATATTATCTCATTTATATCTAGATATGTGGGTCACCTGAACTTGAGAAGAAATACAACAGCTTGTTTCTAAACCCCAGTTGGTACAAGGAAACCACCAAACTTTTACACCTTCCTCTGCTAATGGTTATTAGTTAAGAATGGATATGAAGCTGACTGAACCATAGATATGCTTCAGAATAAGTATTTTCAGTGTCAGTGCAATATATATTTTTAGTATTTATAAGCAAGGAGAAAAGATACTATTTAGCACTCAAAGTCATTAGAATTAATAATAAGAAATAACTATTAAAGGAAAACAAAATCTGAATATCATGGGGATAGAGTTGGTATAATCGTATACATCAGGCTGTGTATATGAAGAGCTGGTGAAGTCCAATAATTTCCAGCAGCTTAAAGCCACCTAAAATAAGTACTCAGGGATGTACTGGAGTGGACAATCCTGTACTGGCAAAAGGAAATGCATAAAGAAATAATTTTAAACTGTCATTGATAGGATTTCCTTTTCAATCCAACAATATACATGGCATATCTATTTCATGTTGCTATGAATATTATTTTTATCTTGGGATTCAGAGCTGGAACTAGAAATTTCCAGATTAATAAAAATTTCCCATATTATACACCAAAAAACCCCACAAACAAACAAACAAAGAGCAACAACAACAAAAAAAAAAAAAACCAAGTGGGACAGCATTTCTCAAAATATTAAAAAATTACTCCAGGTGGAGATAACTAGTAAGAGTTCCAACCTCATGCCAGAATATGTTTCCAGCAATGAATAAATGAACAGGCTAATCATATACTGGGTGACATACTGTGATGGTTTGGGAGTTCCCCGCCCTCCCACACTTTGTAAAATTACCCAGACTAGAACTCAGCCAGCTGGAAGTTGAGGACTGAAGCTCTATTTACAGCTCAGTACAATGTACAAGCAGAGATATACACTATAGACAGGAATAGTTACAGAAATAGACAAGTTAAAGGGAATACAGAAACACAACACCCCTCCCAGAAATCAGAGACCCCAGGAGGGGCTCCCCCAACCACCCTTCCACCTTCTCCCCACCCCTGTACCTTACCCCAAGGTTTGCCTTATGTGCAAGGTGAATTAGGAGGATCGGCCAGGGGAGTTAGAAGAAAAGTGGTTAGTGAAGATTAATCGGAAAAAGAGGAGTCAGAACCAGAAGCTGCTAGACAGCCCCAGATGCTGTGCTGTGTCCCCAGAGAGAGACAGAGAATGCCTTACCTATGTTTTGGTTCTTTTTCCCAAACAATTTTCAGCAAGCCTATGAGTGAAATAGACATCACCATGTTTTCCTTTCACAGCCTATAGTGTAATTTTCTCTATTAAAATATTCTAATTAGCCTCAAACCAGCACACACACTAAAAGCTGTGCAAGTTCTTTTATGTAACATTCTTCAAAGTATTGCTGATTGAGTAAAAATTGGGTTTCTGCTCAGACTGATTATCTAATATGATAGAAAAATACACAGTCTGAGAACAAATTCAGATTTCTGTGGAAAATTAAACTCTAATGTTGGTCTGAGGTATTAAATGTAACTATATCACAGTATCACAGTATCACCAGGGTTGGAAGAGACCTTCAAAGACCATCAAGTTCAACCCATCACCACAGACCTCAAGACTAGACCATGGCACCAAGTGCCATGTCCAAACCCGCCTTGAACACCTCCAGGGACGCTGACTCCACCACCTCCCTGGGCAGCCCATTCCAGTAGCCAATGACTCTCTCAGTGAAGAACTTTCTCCTCACCTCCAGCCTAAACTTCCCCTGGTGCAGCTTGAGACTGTGTCCTCTTGTTCTGGTGCTGGTTGCCTGAGAGAAGAATGTAACCTCCCCCTGGCTACAACCACCCTTCAGGTAGTTGTAGACGGCAATAAGGTCCCCCCTGAGCCTCCTCTTTTCCAAGCTAAACAATCCCAGCTCCCTCAGCCTCTCTTCATAGGGCTTGTGCTTGAGACCTCTCATCAGCCTCGTTGCCCTTCTCTGGACACGCTCAAGCACCTCAATGTCCTTCTTAAATTGAGGGGCCCAGAACTGGACACAGTACTCAAGGTGTGGCCTAACCAGTGCAGAGTCCAGGCGGAAAATGACCTCCCTGCTCCTGCTGGCCACACTATTCCTGATGCAGGCCAGGATGCCAATAACTATATGTGCAGAAGACAAGTGTGATAGGATTGAACTTAACGGGTTTCCAGTGAGGATTTACAAGAAAGGTATACACAAAAGACAAAAGAATTCTTTTGCAATACTGTACTTGAAAATTCAGAAGTAGCTCAGTGTGAACATCTCTGCTACAGAAACATACAGTTCCCTATATGAACATTGTCACAAAAGAAACTGAAAAGCTATATGCAAATTGAGTAGTCATCATTCAACACCACTCAGAGCATTGCTGAGCAAGAAATGTCTACAACTATATATTTAATTACTACTTATGAATATTTTTTTTAAAATTTACAATTTAGCAGATCTTTCCAAGATTCTGATTCTGATTAAGGTTAATCAAAATCATAACTCCAGATTAATACTTTGCAATAGTGAAATTAGTATTGTCTGATTGTCTATTTTTATCATTGTGTCTTCCCTGCACATGACAAAGGAGCAGACCTGAGCAGAATTTTGATGTCTTAACTCATGACAAAAAGCACATGTAAGGAAGTGTAATAGACAACAAAACAGTGGTGTATAAAAAAATCACTTTTGTTGCTCTCTCCAAATAACCTTGTCATGCAATACAAAAATGGATGACCAGACACTAGGATGTTCTTTTCACTACTCAAAAGTTGCAGAAATTTTGTATCTGAGGCACAACTGTCAAAAAAAGATGCTATAAAACTATAAGCACTGTCCTCACAAAGCAGGGGTAAAATTCATTTTAAAAGATTTGGAATCATTATGCATTTGCCATTGAATGAGCAGGAAATATTGATCTTGTTCCATAGATGTTGTCCCTATACACATTTTAATGCTTTTAAAAGGTGCAATTAGTCTCTACAGATATACACGCAGAGTTTATCATAAATAAATTTGTGTTGCTCCTATACTCTTAAGATGCCTGTCTGAAGAAACCCCCTATGGCAGGGGGTTGGAACTAGATGATCCTTGAGGTCTCTTCCAACCTTACCATTCTATGATTCTATGATTCTAAGAAAAAGCTATCAAGGTGCAGTGCAAGTATATACAAATAAGAACAATTGCTTTGCTTTGCAGCAATAACAAAAGTGTCTCCAATGAGCTATATGTCGGCATGAAAATAGATGGTGGAAAATGAAACATATTCCAGATACTTCACCATTTTGCATACAATTTTGTGTTGCAGCTAAAGAATTTAATGCCTATCGTTAGCATTTGCCATATCTATGAGTGATAATGTGAGGCAAGAATGTGACCCTTTGTTGTCATAGTATATACTATTAATTAATCAAAAAAATACCCAAACCCCAACAAATTATTTTTACAATATACTGATGGTTATATGCACTTTAAATATTTTTATGCATTTGTTATACCATTTTTATGCAGAAAAATATCCTTTAAACTACTCACAAGAAAAGATACTTAAATATGAAGCTCAGGTAAAGGTAACAATTTGCTATAGCAGCAGGATGTCATAATTAAAATGAGGAAAAGGTAGTAAGTTTTCACCATTAATACCACAAAAACATACATGATAAATCACATAAGTAAATGTTCTGGATGACAAAAATAACAAGGAAGAAGGAAGATATGGTTCTGTCCCCTGGCAGGATATAATACAGAAACATTAGGTGTACATTAGGACCTCTGTAAGATAATAAGCTAAGAAGAATAATTGAATAGATTACTGTTAAAGGTCAGTGTTGTTAAAGTAAGATGTTTGGAGGAAAACTGAACTCTCTAACTTGTAAGACACTCCAGCTGCATCTTACTGTACCTGGACCATTTCTCTTAGAACTACCACTAAGGTATATAAAAATCTTGACAACTCTGAATGAAGTTAAAGAAAAATGATAAAATACAAAACACAAAGGTAGTAATTTAAGGCTAAAATTTAATAACCAATGTAAATAATAGCTTATTGTCCTGCTATAAACAAGGTAAAGTAGATATGAAAAGGAGCATAATGAGCCACAATGGAGACTGATGTAATTTCACATAGCACCTTTGGAATTGAGATGGATTTACATCTAATGTGGATTCTTTCACTCAACTGCTTTACAGATTTAAATAAAATTATAGATAAAGCAAGCAGGCTGCATAAAACATATCAGGGGGATGCATAACAATAGAGTGATACAAGAAACTATGCATTAAGACTTAGAAGGATGTGATTTGTCACAATTCAGTTTCGCTGATTCTGCTTTGTGCTTTGATTATGAAAGACTTCTAACTCCCACAGTTAAGAAACTGGAAATGATCAAGTAAATCTAGAGAGGGGGGTCAAAAGAAGGAAATACTGAGTGAAGGAAGCCTCTATGACCAAAGACCTATGACCTTTCAGTCATAACTAATTTTATTATGAGACAAAGATTAATTAAGATTGGTGAGAAAGCATGTATGTATTTGTATTGGCTGCAATTGCTTATCCTAATTTCCATAGGCTGCACATCAATTTCTTATTATTCTAAAAAAGGAAAAATTATCAAAGATTTTAAAAAATCAAATGTTTTCAGAGGAAACTCATGCAGATGACAGCCAAGGCCTAGTGGAGTCAGGTGGTTCAGTCTTCTGCTTTTGTGTTTCAGCAATAAAATTCATCAATGCACAAATATCTCCTGTCTTAAACAACTTGAGTGTTTTCTCCAATTTTAGTTATGGTAAATAAGTCTTACAAGCCAAATTGCATCTTAGATCTATTATTTTTATTAACTCATCAATTGCTGTGGAGTTCCAAATCTATTACTCAACTAGTACTTATTTCATAGAATCATAGAATCATAGAGTGGTAAGGTTGGAAGGGACCTCAAGGATCATCTAGTTCTGACCCCCTGCCATAGGCAGGGACACCTCCCACTAGTACAGCTCACTCAAGGCCTTGTCCAGCCTGGCCTTGAACACCTCCAGGGAGGGAGTAGCCACAACCTTCCTGGGCAACCTGTTCCCACTAGTACAGGTTATTCAAGGCCTCGTCCAATCTGGCCTTGAACACCAGTCTCCTTGAAGCCTTCTCTTCAGACTGCAGAGCCCAAATTCTCTCAGCTTGTCCTCACAGCAGAGCTGCTTCAGCCCTCTGATCATCCTCGTGGCCTTCCTCTGGACCTGCTCCAACACTTCCATGTCCTTCCTGTGCTGGGGGCTCCAGAACTGCACACAGTACTCCAGATGGGGTCCAACGAGAGCAGAGTAAAGGGGCAGAATCCCTTCCCTTGCCCTGCTGGCCACACTACTCTTGATGCAGCCCAGGACTCAGGTTGGAAGGAACATTTCATTAACATGGACCTCCAAATCTGCCCATTAGTATGAATTGATATTTGCTAATGATTTAATGAATATTATCATATTTGAGATAATTTTATTTTAAAGAACAGACATCAAAAGAACAAAATTACACTTTTTTTCCCCACACTTAATAGATAATAGCTTTAAACTATCAAGAGAATTACACTATGGATGTAAAACCCACCATGATAATTATTTCACAGGATTTAGTGAGGTGATTATATTAGATTTAGAAGTATCAGATTAGTTTAGTAACAAAAAATATTGGATTTTTCCAAACTGAAAACTATAATTTGAAAAATAAGTTTGTAGTTATTTATGTAGTGAAGCCTTGCTCATTTGAAAGCAAATTATAACCTCCTGAACTGCATGATGATGATTTTTTTCGTTAAGATGCAAGCCTTTAATAGAAAAGCAAAGCATTTTAATTACTCTACTTATTCCTAAATATCTGTTCTTCAACTCCAATTATTACTCTCATACATATATGGCAAGGTAGGTTCAAGGAAAGTATGAGTCTTGAACCTATTTTCTGCCATGCTTCCCTTATTCTTCTAATTTAAAATCATTTAGTAATAGCTTTAGGAGTTATGGAGCTTTGCCAAAAACTTCACTTATAGAATCATACAATGGTAAGGTTGGAAGGGACCTCAAGGATCATCCAGTTCCAACCCCCTGACATAGGCAGGGACACCTCCCACTAGCACAGATCACTCAAGACCTTGTCCAACCTGGCCTTGAACACTTCCAGAGAGGGAGCATCCACAAACTCCCTGGGCAACCTGTGCCAATCCCTCACCACCTTCACTGCAAAGAACTTCCTCCTTACATCCACTCTAAATCTCCCCTCTGCCAGTTTAAACCCATTGCCCCTTGTCCTGTCATTGCAGGACCTTGTCAATAGTCCCTCCCCAGCCTTCCTGTAGGCCCCCTTCAGATACTGGAAGGCTA
>VWZE01002133.1:10206-40113 GCA_013396675.1 Eubucco bourcierii | reverse complement strand
ATTTGTGCTTGGGATTGTGCCTACCCAGGTGCAGGACCTTACACTTGGCCTTATTGAATTTCATGAGGTTGACCTGGGTCCACCTCTCCAGCCTGTCCAGGTCCCTCTGGATGGATCCCTGCCCTCTAGCAAGTCGACTGTGCCACACAGCTTGGTGTCATCTGCAAACTTGCTGAGGGTGCACTGATTCCTGTGTCCATGTCACTTACAAAGATGTTAAACAGCACTGGTGCCAGCACTGACCCCTGAGGGACGTCACTTGTCACTGGTGTCCAAGTGGACATTGTGCCCTTAATCACCAATAAGTTTGCTTTACTTTCGTGACATCAAATTCCAGATGGAAGGCTATCTGTCAGTACTCTGCTATTACAACTTATCAAGACATGGAAAAGAAGGAATGGCATTTAGGCAGTCTTACACATGAGGAAAAAAAAAATAAATCAATCAAAAAAACAAACCTAGCGATAAAACAATTTATCTACCATGCTTTCCACAAAATGTATGAATGTGATGAAGTTCAAGAAGGAAAGCCAAATTCTATTCTCAATTTCACTTCAAAATGGGATCTAAGAACACATGAACATAAGCACATAGCATAAGCATGAGTGTAAGCCCATGGAAAATTACAGTAATAACATATTGAACTTCTACCCAAAAATCACATTAGGTATTATGTGCTGTAAAGCTACAAATCTTCATAATTTCTCTGAGACATGTGGTATTTATTATCCCCTGGTTTATTTTTGCTTTCCAAACTAGTATTTTATGTGGAGAACCATCTAGGTTTTCAAGGCTTATGTTATCCTTTTGTCATTAATCTTATATTACGAATTAAATTTAGAGGGCTTCTATCTGCAATTTGGAACTATGGATGATGATATGGAAATGTATTCCTAATGTATGCATTTTCAAGAAGAAATCTGAATTTAAAGACTGATATTTAGGTAAATAAAGATGCTTCACATTTCGCATCCTACTTTAGTGTTATTTAATCTGATAGTCATTTATTCATGTGATTCCATTTAACACCAAAATGCCTCACACAGTAAATGTGCTTCCGGAGGCAGATTTCAAGACATGTATACTGGAAATTCATGTGAATTAAGGAATATGATGGAAGCACAAGCAAACAGGATGGCAACACAAGATTTTTTTGTTAAGCAGTCAGGCAGCCAAGCCAGCAACAACTGCATAATTATACCTGGAAACAGTGTAGTATCTATCCAAACAACATAATGCAGATATTACAAAAAGCTGTAATTCTCTCCATTGCCACATATGATTTTACTCTAAAAGCTAAATTCAGAGAAAGTGAAGTTGCATAAGTTTAGCTTTTACAAGTAATGCCCAAATGAATTCTCATTCTTACCTTTTCACCACAGAAAGTCATTATCTACTTCAATTTTCAAGACTAACAATTTCTACGTAGATGATAATTATTTTTTTTTTTTTTGTTCATACTACTTACTCTGGAGGAAATAAGTGTCTGTGCCTAAACATGAACTGATTCAGGCAATTAGGAATTTATTAAAAGTTGTAAGTAGACATACACTTGTTTTCAACCTCATAGATCAAGACTCAAATAAACTGAATTAGCCACTACTTCTGTTAGTCACAGGAGGACATAGTGAGAGTGTGGAGTTAATCATAGAATCACAGAATCATAGAAGTGGTAAGGCTGGAAGAGACCTTGGAGATCACTATGTTCAAAGATTGCAATCCTATGACTACTGACAAAACAGTACCTGAAAACTACCTGAACTAGTGGTTCAGTCACTGTGAGTAGTTATCAGCACCAGGCCACCACTTCTGCAGCTCAGAAGAGAAGCAGAACATGGTGCATGGGTTTTTTTCTCCCTAAAGCCAGGTTGCAGATGGCAAGTGGAGCAATTCTCCCCCCACCACCACACACACACCTTCACTGACCCAGGCTAATCTTGCAAGAGAGGCAGACAAGGCATAGGCAGAGCCAAAGCAAGCTATTTAAACACCCCCAGAAGTGTTTCAATAGTCCCCAGAATCTTTGATTCTTATGCACTGAGAAAGATCAAGGGATGGGGTCTTGTGAGACATCTGAAGCATGTTTAGGTTCTTTTGGCAGAAGGTCTTTGAGCAGGCCTGGTTATAGTTGCTACCCAGGGGAAAATGGTGAAAAGAAATGTGGTGACCCAGATGGAGGTCCCATGCAAATGTAGATGTCCAGGTCTCCAACTACAGAGAGTGTTGTAACGGAGGGTGGCAGGGACACAAAGAGGTGAATGATCTGCTCAGTCTGATAGCTGAGCTGAAAGAAGTTGAGAGGCTGAGGAGTATAAGGGAAAGAGAGATAGGGTTCTCTATCCTCTCTCCATCTCACTGAGCAGAATGACTTAGAGATAGGGAACAGTGTGAGCAGGTATGTTGCCTCAGCACTACTGCACCTCCCAAGGTGCCCTGGCAGAACAGATATGCTGTTCTGCAGGGACAATCAGACAGCAACAAGGAAGAAGGTCCACCTAGCTTGGAGGTGGCACTGAGGCTAAGTCAGTCTATGACTTGCAAAAAAAAACCCAGTAAAGAAAAAAAGGAGTGTCTTAGTCATAGTTTACCCATTTTTTAAGAGAGTGGAAGCTCCTATTTGCATAGTGGACCCTATGTATAGTTTAGAATTTTGTAATTGTCACATAAGGGGGTTAATTTTGCCCCTCAAATTTTCCTGTGAGTTTGAAAAAAGTGATGCTTTTTCACATTGTTTGAAAGCCTTCAAGATTCTGGACACTCGGCTAATATCAGATGACATGATTTTATATTCTCTTATAATTACTGTGCAGTTCATGGAAGAAAAGTCAATTTAATGGTTTATCTCTTTTCCTATTCTCTTTTACCCTGCATCTTACTCCTTCTTGAAATTTTCAGCTTCATCCTTCACTGATCTCTTATTTTGCAGTGTTCAAAATCTTTTTAGAAATGTGGTTAGCATCTCCTAATACACATATCTATTTCAATTTTCTCTTTCCTTTCTAATATCCCATTTATCTGTTTCACTGTTTTTCATCATTCTTCTCAGATTCCTATTTCATTTCTCTCTGCATTTTTAATATCCTTTTTGTCTTTTTTAGCATTCTGTTCAAGGTCTGCAATTCACAATTTTCCTTGTTATTTGATAGCTCTTAAATGAAGATTTATCAAGTAATTTTAGAGACTGTTTATTTCTGTTAACTTGATGATCATATGACATTAAGTTATTCAACATAACCACTTCCTGCAAACTTATTAAAATATTAAACATTTTTTGTTAAATGATTCTTCCCTAAATATTGCTACATTTATTTGTAAATCATCCCTTCAGATATGGCCTGTTTGAAATTAAACATCGATTCTGATACTTAGTCATGCCTTACTGGATAAGATTTGGACAAATACAAATCCACAGCATGACTTAATATTTCAACTATTTTAGTTTTGTATACTGTATTCACTATGAAAATGCTAACTTTTACTTGGATCACTTTTCCTGGTTTCTGAGACACATTGCTTCAACCTCTCCTCTTCCTTCCAGAACTTCCAATTTTAATATATCCATCTTTCATGGTTTCACTTTATGCTATCTTTATTCCAATAAATATCTGTGCTGCTAAAATCACTCATAAACCTAAACTGTATTATCTCTATAAACCATCAATACTTATCTGAAGATACCACAGTCTTCTTTATATTTTATAGCATTTGATTCATAACCCACCTCCATTTATCATTTGTGAAGTGTATCTGTTCTTTCTATGACACATTTTATATAATGGCCCCACATCACTCAGTCCAGGTAACAATTCTGCCTTTCCTTCTTATTTCTTTATATTCTGAATTAGTTGTTGGCTTTTGGGGGTTTGGTGGTTTTGTTTGGTTTTTTTTGTTGTTGTTGTTGTTGCTGCTGTTGTTGTTTTGGGGTTCTTTTTTGGGGGGTTTTGGGAGGTTGATATTTTTGTTGTTGTGGGGAGTGTTGGTTGGGTTTTGTTTTGTTTTGTTTTATAACTAAAATGCGGTTTCTCTCACACTATAGCTGGAAACGTCATCTAAAATTGTCCTGCAAACCTTTGTACCCACTCATGCCCTGAATGACTACATGGTTAAGGTTCATAGTTTTGTTTTTATAACTAGTACACTTTCCAATTATCCCCACTGAAGAACCCTTGAGGACTTCAATCTGATCTGTAGCTTTCAAATCCTGAAAAGACTTACACATGCATAATCATTCAGGTATTGATACTCTCATTGACCCTCGTGTAAATTATGCATAAGGCTTTATGGAATCAACATCATAATTCTTTATCTGCCATAGGACCTTTGTGTTGTAGTAGGTTGACCTCTAGTGACCTTGGCTGGTCATCAGGTCTTCATTAAACCCAGTCTATTCCTTCCTTCTCCTCAGCCACACAGGGATGAAGAAAACAAAACGGTGGAAATCCTGTGAGATAAGAACAGGGAGAGATAATTCACTGATTACCATCATGGGCAAAATTGGGGGAAAATTAATTAGCTTTTTTACCAAATGAATCCGACTAGGGCAATGAGAAAAAAAAATCTTCAGTCTTGAAACACCTTCCCCCACTCTTCTCACCAGGTTTAATTTCTGCCAGTTCTGCAGGGAGATAAGGAGTGAGAACTGAGGTCAGTTCATCACATTTTCCTGCTGCCCCCTCCTCAGGGAGAGGACTCAAAACACTCTTCCTCTTCTTCAGCATGAGGACACATCTCTGTGAGACAGATCTCCACAAACTTCTCCAATGTGAGTCCTTCACATGGTCTACAGTTCTTCATTAATTGCTCCTTTTCACATGGTGCAATCATTAAGGAACAGACTGCTGTGGTGTGTGTCCTCCACAGAGTCACAAGTCCTGACAATAAACCTGGTCCTGCATCGACTCCTCTCTCCACTGGCCCACTGACCCTCCCAGGAACATTCACTTGCTCCACTATGGGGTCCTGCACAGGCTGCTCCATAATTAACCTTAATGGGCTACAGAGGGAAAGCCTGCCTCACCATGGTCTTCAGCAAAGGCTGCAGGAGATTCTTTGCTCTGGCATCTGGAGTATCTCCTCTACCTCCTTTCTTTGCTGACCTTAGTGTCTCAAAGTTGTTTGTCTCACATATTCTTGTCCCTGCTATCACTACTGCTGATGGGCTCTGCCTTGGACAGTGGCAGGGCCTTCTTGCACCCAGACGGCATTGGTTCCACCAAATACAGGAGAAGTATCTAGCAGTTTCTCACAGAAGCTACCACTGTTCCCCCTCCCCCGGCAAAATCCCACCACACAAACTTAATGCACATGTATAGTCTCATTTTATGTAAATCATTGTTTACTCATTTTCTAATGAGCTGGTCTAAATGCAGACAGCCATTCTAGCAGAATTATTTTAATACATTCATAACTGTAAGCCCAAGACTGTCAACCTAGCGACACAGAAGAGTAAAGGCCAGTTTGGCCTGCATGATGATCACTCATCATTCTTTCTATTGAAGTGCATTTCTTGTTTGGAATATGATCATTATCTGATTATATAAACCAGACAGTTACTCATCTATTAATGAACTGGCATACATTATAGTGAATATGTTTCCTGCAGTGTGTGCATCAGTCTTTGTTCTTGATGGAGAGGTTTTGAGTTTTAACATGGCAACCTCTATTAATCTCATTTCCTCATTTATTTATAAGGGGGCAGAAAATGCAAAGAAAATTGGAAGGGATACTTACACCTAAAAGGCAGTTCATTGTATAATATATAATGTATAGTTTTCATTGTATAAGGAACACTAGCCAGATAACAGATCATATGCAAGACCAGTGTGATGGTTTGGGAGTTCCCTGCCCCCCCACACTTTATAAAATCACACAGACTAGACTCAGCCAGCTGGAAGTTAAGGAATGAAGTTATATTTACAGCTTAGCACAATATACAAGAAGATATATACAAAATATACATGGATATTTACAGAAATATACAAGTTAAAGGGAATACAGAAACACAAAACCCCTCCCAGAAATCAGAGTCCCCAGGAGGAGCTCCCAACCACCCTTCCACCTTCTTTCCTTTCCACCCCTCTACCTTACCCCATGGTTTGCCTTATGCACAAGATGAGTTTGGAGGATCGGCCAGGGGGTTTAGAAGGAAAGTGGTTATTCAGCAGAGAGGCCAAGACCAAAACAAACCAGCTAGAGAGCCTGAGACTCTCCGAGACACTGTCTTATCTATGTTTGTGTTCTTGTTCATATACATCTCAGCAAGCCTGTGAGTGAAGTAGACATCACCATTGTTTTCTTTTCACAGCCTATAATTTTCTCCATTAAAATACTCCGATTAACCTCAAACCAGCACAACCACACATTTTGCAATTAATTTTCCTTCTTCCCAAGCTTCACAGATCTTCAATAAATGTAGATTCAAAATGCACTTCAAAGGCATCGAACTTAATGGAAAAATTTTGAGTACTGAGGATTCCATACAAAAGAGCAATGTTACTGTCATAGGAGAGTATTTCAATTCTGATGCTCAGCTATTACTACAGCAGCATCATTTGTATACATTTAATGAGTATTTACTTAGAATTTAAATCTGTAACAGCTTTTAATACTTGCCTAACAGATCCAGACTCTAACATAAAATACCTATTCTAAGCATTATCTAGAGAAATTGTATTCAGCTACAGACTAATTCTGCTGTTTCCATTCCTTGCACTCAGCATCCCAAGGCTTCTCAAATTGTGCTTCTTGTTCATATTCCACAGCTGATGATGTATCTTACTAAATAACTTAAACATAAAATCCATCAAGGACTTGAAAGCAAAGCCTATAGTCATGGACACCCTCTTCTAAGGACCTTGATCACATAACAAATATTTTTACTTAGTTTAGACAGTAGGTTGATATGTGCCATGTGTTAAAAGTAACTGTCTTCCTCCATTACTGTAAACATTAGGCCCACAGATATCGAGACCTTCTTCAAGAAGTCTTCAACTCCTGATCAAAATTGGATCAGCTCTGAGCAAGATGGATTTGCTTAGAGTTTTCTCCAGTTAGATCTTGAAAGCATCCGAGGATGGAGATTGTTGTTGTGATTCAGCCTCAGATGAGGAATCGAGCACCACACAGCTGCTCACACAGCTGTTGTTCACTTCAACCTGGTGGGATGGGAAGGAAAATCAGGAGAAAAAGGCAAAGCCCTGTGGACTGAGATAAGGGTAGTTTAACAGAGCATCACAAAGAGATAACGACAATCAGAGAGAACAATACTACTAATGAAATAGTAGTACAGCCAATGATATAAAAGGCAACAGTCACTGCTATGGCCTAGCTCATCTTGTCCACCTGGTTCTGCTCCATCAACCATTACTACATCACAGCCACCTACTCATAGCACTCACATTTGCCCAGCCAGTCATGCCCTTATATAGCAGACATGACATCAGTATGGTATTGAATATCCATTGGCTGAGTGAACTGCCTGTCTCGGCTGCTGCCTCTCCCAGCTTCTTGTGAAGGAAAAAATACTAAAACAAACCAAAACAAACATACGAACCAAAATCTTAACCCTATCCCAGCTGAACCCAGGACACTCCACAACTTTCATTGTCAGCCTATTCCACTGCTAGCTTCATTAAATCAAGGAAAGAAGAATTTTCTCTCAGAACTTTAAATGAGTAATCTGTATGCCAATGTTCTAGAAGGGATCCTAAGTGAGTAGCAGTATCCCCAGCTGTGGTATCCAGGTAAGGTTTTTCAATTGTGCTGTCAACATGCCTTGGCTGGTCTGTGGAAAATCTTGTTGCTTTGGGAAAGAAATTGTGTCCAATTTTAATGCAATCAACTATTTTCATAAATGTGTGTGGAGTGTAAGTAACCAACAACATGGCTCTGAATTCCATGTAGAGAGCAATTCAATAATTAAACACCAAAAAGCACTTTCACTGCCAATGAAGTTATGTCTGCAGTTTGTCATTGAACAGTGGCTATGAAACACAGAACAGGTAAAATTTAAGTGGTTTTTGGGTTTGGTTTGGTTTTGTTGTTGTTGGTTTTTTTTTTTTAGGGGGGGGCTAGATTTCTGAGACTGCAGTATCTGCTTACATATTTTGTTTTAATTCTGCAACTGTGGATTATGCAGTTACCACAGAACATAACTAGCAATATGTTATTGTTATTTTTACAAACATGAAGTAGACTATGCATCTATGCACATAGCTTCAGGTCAAGCAACCCTTAATTTCTGTTCATATTCTATATTTTAATTTATGAAACATTTGGGGAAAAAAATACGTTCTAGAACCCATAGTTACAACGTACAGCACTTAAATCATCTGCATTCATAGCTGGTGACATTTTGTTACATTCTGAAGATGTGTAGCACAAAAAGGTTTAACCTACAGGAAACTGAAAATGAAAAAAGGGCAGTAAGAGTTTCTAAGAAATGCACCCACATACTCTAGCAGTGAGTGTTTACAATAGGTTAAAATCTGCTCTTAGCCAAATACCAGTGAGTCAACGAGTCAGTTAATCGACAACAGCATCTTGATTTCTGTAGTAACATTAAAAATACTAGGAGATTGTGTTAGAGAGATCTGTTTTCTATTTATATCTAATTAACAAGCCCACTATGCTTATTAACCACAAATATTTTGCTTCCAAGAAGTCAGTGGATTTTTGAAGAGGATTCCTTAAGTGCACTCTTAAAAAAAAAAAAAAAAAAAAAAAAAAAAAGACAAATCAAACAACCTTCAAATGAAAAGCAGTGCAGAATGACATATTCAGTTATTGCTAGCCTTTTTAAATCTTAACCAATACCTTAACTAATTAGCCTCATTAACACTATCCTAATGCCTTTGGCTTCTGAAAGCCAAGAACAAAGTTTGTCCTTGGAACCAAACATACTTTAATTATAAAGAGTACTATATCAAGCACCCTCTAGAAATGAAGCCAGTTTGATTTGAGTTAGCAAGCCCCAACAGCTCTTTATGAAAAACCCTTTCTTTTTTTTTTCTTTTTTCTTTTTTTTAATATACTTTGTGCAAACAGTAATTGAGGAATTCAGCATGATTTAAAATTCATAGGGGTTCTTGTTGTTCCTTTTATAAGCAAATACATTTGATGACTCAGGATGACAACCTTTCCAAAGCTAAGCATTAAACATTTCAGATTAATGATATGCTTATTAACCTCTACACTGAAGCCATCAGGGCCAGGTATCTTTGTCGACATAAAATTATGATTAGGCTTATTAACCTATTTTATAGTCAAAGATTAATTGTTGGCTTCAAATGAAACTTCTTGGAAGGTAGCATAAATTGAGTTTTATTGGAAATATATCAATATTTTGTGGATGGTGTGTCCTATCTATAGTAAGTCTGCCCTGGGATAAAGAAAATGTGTCATTAGTTCCTGCCTACATACAAATATATTAAACTAAAATCTTTAAATACTGCAAAACAATAAAAAAAATTAATAGAGCATGGGCTACTTCACAGGTACTGTTTTCCAGAATTAAGGAAATTGCTCCAAACTTTAAAAATTGCAATCACATTATTTAGATTAATTGAAACCATGGATTTTGCACAATCTTACAGTGATGAGGAAAGGTATTTGAATAGGGCTATGTGATGGCAACCAAAACTGAGTGCAAATAAAAAGAAAGGTCGTTACAGATAAGAAAACAACAAAAAAGTGGATACTGCAAGCCATTTGAGAGAATGATGTTCTCAGATGTAACAGGTAAAGAAAAACATCTTCCCCATCAAAAAATGTATAATGCAGTTGTAAAAACAAAGCCAAAATAAACCAATATCTTTCCCTCAGGGGTGAAAAAGAGAACAAGCAAACAAATCAAAATAAAAATACAAAAAAAACCCTAAACAAACCACCAAAATAAAATAGTTCGGTGTAAAAGATACAACACATAGAATAATGATAGGTATTACCATTGCAGCATTTAAATCAATGTATACACTAAACAGGAATTCTATATTCAGTAACAGGCATACTACAACAAAAGAGGTAACAAGCACAAAGAAAGTTTAACATAATATGAAGGTGTGCCCCTTTCTTATTTGCCATTTCTTTGGACAATATCAAATGAAAATGAAACAAAAATGAAAAGCAAAATATTTAATACTGATCATGCAACAGTTTTTCATAGCAAACACAGATAGCCTGCTATTACTGTAAGTCATTACTCAGGTAAAAACAATCATAATTCAGGCAGAACAAAGAATAAAAAAAGCATGACCATTGAAGGGCATGACAAAACTACTTATAATTTCAGCAGTTCTAGTATTTTACCTACTACTGATAACTAAAATACGCTGTTAACAATCTTCCAGAGAAATTTTAAAACTGTTTTAACACTTACTTGTGTTCAAGTTAACTTCTAATTAACAATGTTACAGTACGGGTAAGAGGAGGCACACTCAATAGTCTATTATCTGTGTAACTGACATTTTAAAAATCTAATACAACAGTCGTTATTTGTCAACTTAAAAGAAACAATAGCACTCTAAGTATAAAATATTATATATAAAATAATAATACCCGCTCACTATATTAAAAAAGTAATACTATACACCCTTTTGTTTGATGCTGTTCTCACCCTCACAATGTCCTTCTAACGTTTATAGTGACATTTTCCAACACAAAAGGGGTGTGCTGGTTTGAGGCTAATTGGAATATTAAAAAAAAAAATTGAAAAAAAAAATAGAAAAAAAAATAGGCTGTGAAAAGGAACCAATGGTGATGTTTACTTCACTCATAGGCTTGCTGAGATGTGTAAGAACAAGAACACAAACACAGATAAGACACAGAGAGTCTCGATCTCTCTAGCTGTGGTTTCTGTCTGCTGGCCTCTCTGCTAACCTAACTAACCACTCTCCTTCTCGCTGATCCTCCAAACACATTTTGCATGTAAGGCAAACCCTGGGGTAAGGTAGAGGGGTGGGAAGAAGGTGGAAGGGTTGTTGGGAGGCCCTCCTGGGGACTCTGATTTCTGGGAGGGGTATTGTGTTCCTTTATTATCTTTAACTTGTATATTTCTGTAAATATTCCTGCATATTGTGTATATATCTGCTTGTATATTGTGCTAAGCTGTAAACAGAGCTTCATTCCTTAACTTCCAGCAGACTGAGTCTAGTCTGGGTATTTTTATAAAGTGTCCCAAACCACCACAAGGGGTAACACACTGAGCCCTTGGTATCCCACAGTTTGCTTGGAAGGATATGATGATGATGATGGAAGAGTTCCCCTTCACATTGGTATCGGAGTCTACTCGAGTGTTGTTTTGGTTTTTTTTGTCTCAGGCAGCTACCTTCTGACTGCTTTCAGCTGAATGTGAGCAAGGTCTCACAGCCTCCCTAGGCTCAGCCCACCCGGGGAGTTTTGCTCGTTGGACAGCAACCTGTGTCTTTGCCAGCTCCCAGTGGCACAGATCAGGCTCAGGCAGAGAGGGCAACGGCCACTTGGCTTCAAAGTAGTTCTGCAACCAGCTGAGCCTAATGCCAGCCAAAGTGAGTCCTCAGTCTGAAGCCTGCAGCCTGTAGCCGGGTCTCGAAGAAACACCGGCAATTAAAGGAATTACTCAGGAACCGTGAGATTTCAAGTTGTTTTCGTTGGCTCAAAACGCCAAGCGGCTGAGGACCGCACGGTCTGGGGGCGCTGCCCCCGGCCTGGCCCTGCCGCGCGGGAGGTGAGGGAGGAACGGGGGACTGCAGAGGCAGCAGGAGTGAGCAGAGGCCGGAGGAAGCCGTTCGGCTCCGCTCCGCCAACCTAAACCCCCACTGCCACCACCACACGCTGCATACTGTGCACTGCCCCGCGCTTTCGGTTCCAGCCGCAGCCTGCATGCCTGAGGCCTCCACAGCAGGCAGCCAGGGAGCACGTCCCTACTCCCTGCTGGGGCTCCGCACTGCCTACTCCGCAGGGCCCCGGCGCCTCTCCCACTGCCCGCGTCCTGGAGCCAAACCACATGGCACGACTCTGCTTCTCGCAGCCTGCGGTCTGGAGAGCACCCCGTGGCATGGCTCAGCTCCCCACGGATGCCAAGACACTTGGCACTGCTCCTGCCGTAATGCCACCATTTTCGAGCCGAGGAAATGGCAATATCTCTT
This sequence comes from Eubucco bourcierii, assembly GCA_013396675.1. Taxonomy (NCBI): domain Eukaryota; kingdom Metazoa; phylum Chordata; class Aves; order Piciformes; family Ramphastidae; genus Eubucco; species Eubucco bourcierii. The sequence goes on along the minus strand of VWZE01002133.1, from coordinate 27,991 downwards.
CTCTTTGATATGTATTTTTCCCCCACTGCTTTTCCTTCTTATTTTCCTTCTGCTCTGGTTCAATCTAATAAATCCAGTTCATCAGCCGCTGGGCATCCTTTTGCCTTTATTTACTCCCAAGGGAATGGTTTGAACCTTAGCACAGACACCCCCAGTCCCCTGCTGACAAGGGTTGGTAAGAGGAGGACTGGGTCATAACACGATGTGGCTAGAAAGAAACTCTTCCCTGTCATATTTGTCATAGCAAAGTACCTGGTTCAAGCCTATGTACTTGAATCAAGCCACTGCTCTGACCCAGTGGCGCATAACGTTTATGCCACATACAGGATGCTCATGAAAACATTAGTCCAGGTACAGAGCACTTGATTCACATCACCTTAGGCACTTGCCTGAGGACTGTAAGGCAGGAGCTGCTGTTGATGTGATTTTCTCTTTACTTTTTATTAAACATTTATACAGTTCCTAGCAGATATAATTTCTCCTGATGTTAGCTTGGGTAAACTTCAGATTGTAAGACTTATGAACTGCTGTGCTGATAGCAAAACACTCAACAATCTTTGACACACAATTAAATGCTGTTAGATTTTCTGTAAAATTAGATAATCATAAACTATATATACAAATGTCTTAATGACATTTTGACAGTTCATACATGCTGCACGGAAAAGAATAAAAAAAAATAAATTAATCAAAATACCTGGATGCATCTAAGTATTTTAGACTATAAGTAGTCTTCCTTTTCCCATATTTACTTAGTGCTATCAGCCCATGTGGTATACCATGAGTAACATATGACTCAACATACCAAGAAAAAGAAGAAAAAACATTCAAGAACCAAAACAACTGAAAAATCAGAGTGTTCCAAAAGAAATTAACCCATAAGCCTACTTCTTCTGGACTTGATTTACCTAAGTTCTGCAATCCTGGGTATTTAGTTTCATTAGGTTCTGAACTGTGTAATTTAAAATAAAGACATTCTGGGAAAAGCTTACCTGTTCACCCAAAACTCCTTGTACTGTCAATGGAATCAGCTGGCTTACATCTGTACTATTAAAATGAACAGCACCAGTAGGCAAAGTCAGCATTGGACCGTTGATCGTTCTACTCATTAACTGTTTGCATGCTCCCTGGCATATTTTGAGCTATTCTGATTTGCATTTTCCAAGGCATTACTTGGGCATGATTCAGGTGTTAACATATGCTAGGGATCATTTGCTGTAGGCAGTAGGGAGAATAATATACCATCTGCCTTCCTCTGTCCTACAAGGTCCTCCAGCATTACCCCAGCTGGCTTTGTATCTCCAAATACCCAGTACATGATTTTGCCACACACATTAGGGCTGGCCACACGAGCTATCAGTTCATTACTGTGAAAATATCCTCTTAATGAACAGTAACACATCTCCTCAATCCCTGACTTACTTTGACTCCTTCATGCACAGATATACATACACACAGAGAATTATAATTATTTATTTGACTGTAGAGATACCATATGGGCCCTGAAAAAGCCTTGGGCCAAATACTGTACAGTGTGAATTTTGTGAGCCTGTGCCAGCTAACCTCAGAGTCATACAGTTGTTTCTGCTTGACTTTATTTAGAAATAAGACATGACACCCCCAAGGGTGATTTGGCCAATCTGAATTCTGACTCACCATTTGATGATATCTGTCATTCTGTTTTCACAGTGGATGTGCTGTGACTGTACACAGATACACTTATCTAAACATACAAACACACAGAGAAATATTTATATGTATGTATATATATATATATATCTCCAAAGAATTAGAGCACACTGAAATGGGAGTGCTTTGAAGACTGATAAACTAAGCCCATTTAAAGCAAATTTAAAACTTGAAAAAGAAAGAGAACTTGCTAGATAGATTTTACTAACTATTAAGCATCACCACAGTACTTCAGCTCATCACTGACAGTGCCTACTCAAAGTGATTAGTCTTTAACTGTTTTATTGGCTATATGTATGCAGTATCATGGAGCTGTTACTGGCCATTTAGCCTAATGGATGTAGCCCTTGGTGATCTCTGTCACTAGAACTGAAAATTTGCCAGTATGGAGCAGTAGTACTGAAACAGGTGTCTTTACCTTCTCTAATTTTCATATCTAATCCTTTTATAAGATAAGCGGATCTCTAGGCAGTCTCCAGTTTCAGACATCTCGGCTCCTAATTGCATGCCTCTTCTTAGTGCTACTTCTCAAGGCAGCTACATTGTCCTCAGTTGTTTGGGTTTTTTTATTTTTTGTTGAGTTTGGTTTTTTGGGGGGGGTGGGAGGGGACACCTTTCACCTTCTTTTCTTAAAAAAATAGATTCACCCCTGCTCTCAAGATTGTGTTTCTTTTCAATGACCATCAGTGAATGATCATGATTTTGAGGCTCTCCTTTGAACCTGTACACATTTTCAAGGCATCTGCCTTAGTTTAAGTTGCATATCTTAACAAAACTCTTCTACAAAATTCTGGTTCACACAACAGGTTCTTATAAGAAACTGGTAACACAGTTAAGTCAGACCTAGGTAAGTCAGACCTAGATCTTGTACAAACTGCAGCTTAAACACTTATGGTACCTCAGTATGCTTGTGTTTGAGTTCAGAGTAAACTTATAAGTCTGCTGGTACACTTCCACTTCCATGGGTGCAACAAACCTTCTTTTTTGTTATAGAAAAAAAAAATCCTCACTGTGGTATATGTCTTTCAGGAATATTATTTACATAGGATATTAAGTCCAGGAACAATGAAAATGCATCAGTTAAAAATATGAAAACCTGAAAACATTTGACCATCTGAACAACTGCATATACTTTTTTTTTCCTGCAGCTTTCTCAATCCACTGCTTACATCCGACTTTCAAAAAATTAACATAGTGTGTCTTGCCCATCTTTTCAGGTTGGTGTTTTGTACTACAAAGCAAATCAACTTTTTATTTATAATATTATTTTCAGCATGGGAAAATTAATAAATATTTGGTTTAACACAATAATTTAAAGGTTGCTTACATCTTTGTTTTCTCATTATTCATCTTTGGATATGGCAGAGGAGAAAGTGAACAAAAAACATCTGACTGACAAACTTTCCTTAAAGTTGGAACTGATACCTATATTTGTTCCAACTTTAAATGGTGAAATGTGATGGAATGCTACTTGTTTCTTGTCCTATATTTTTAGAATAGTCTACTTGAAAGAATATAATAAATCAGTGGATGGTCTGACTGGAGTAACTTTTGTGTCTGCATGATTCTGACTTCATTGCAACATAGTGGATTTTGTGTAATGTATAAATTACTATATTAAGTTTAAATTGAGAACAGCCTTTCACCAGAGCTGTAAGCTTGTCAAAGTAATCTTCTTGCTGAATATGGAGATAAACCTAAGATCTATATTCACATTTGTGTACAAACTTACAGTAGAGCTGAAGCTCTGAAGACTGAATAATATAAGCAGTTGAGAAAAGATACCTGTTTTAATAACTTTGTGAATAACTATGAAATCATGTTCTCGTTAAATACAATGCCACTGTTTCTGCACTGTGCATCTTTCTGGACTAATTTATGGTAGTTAATTAACTGGTCTTTTAATTACTGACCACAGAAGGAAGTCACTATAGTTCCTTCATATTTAACCAGATTTCAGGAAAGGAGTAGATCTCTTACTAAAATTTTAAACTAAATTTAAACTAAATTTTTTAACTAAACAATTTTAGTTTAATGAGAAGCAGAGAATAAGAAATTGGTACAGGAAAAAATATGAAAAGTCCTTAACCAAATTTGTTTTATCTCTTGAAAATACTTCTTAGAGAAGCATCTATTTTTTTCTGCTTGTAGAGCTCTTCTATTTCTAGGAACACTTCCTAAGAATCTACTTCTTACTGCTATATGGTTTCCTTATTTTGCTGTGGCAGTTTACAATACAGTCAAGGAGGACTGCGGAAAATTAATTCAGTTTATTACCAGTTAAAATAGATTTTGATAATGAGAAATAAAGACAAAATTCAAACACCTCTCTATCCTCCTAGGGTTAACTTCTTCATTCTCAACCATAGAGGGGAATGAGGGGTTGTGGTCAGTCCATAACAGTTCTGCTCTGCTTCTCCTTTGTCCTCATATTTTTCCTGTGCTCCAATGTGAGGCTTCCATGAGCTGCCAGTTACTTTAGAGCACACCCACCTGCTCCATCACAGGGTCCTGCACACATTACAGTGCTGCTGTCTGCTCCAGTATGGTATCCTCCACAGTCTGCAGGTGAAATTTTGCTCTGCTGCTTGTAGCACCTAATCACTCCCCTCTTAGCTTGATGTTCATGGGTATATGTAACTCACAAGTTTTGTTCTCTTTACTCAGTGACTGAAGCATTTCTCCTTTTTTCTTTTTTTTTTTTTCCTAAGGGCAGCTCCTGTCCACCTCTTACAGAGGCAAACCCTTCAGCACCAATATACCAAAACCTGGATATGAACATCCAGTATAGTATAAATAAAAAGTTGCTACCTTTCATACTATCTAGATACTGATTACAGCAAAGAAATCATATGTGTGACAGATTTCTGTAGAAAATTAGATATACATTGATGTTTGCAGTCTGATTTATATGGTGGCATACTCCTAGGTCTGTTAGCTAGCAATGCCCCAAGGTACACAGACATCTCCTGACACAGTTTCTACAAGCTTAGGGTCCAGTCCTCTATCTTCTAAGCTGTGTAACTGCTATGAACCAAAATCTGTTTTTCCCAGGAAGAAGTATTCATTGTAACTCCACCAAGTTGTATGGAAACATAATTTCCAAGAAATATGGACAGTCAACTCCTCTCATATATTTTAAGACAGGTGTTACCTCTTGTTACTAGGATGTGAAATGCATAGATATTTGGAGATCATTCTTTGTTTCTTATAGAACTAATTCTCATCATAACTTCATATGAATCAGCACTATGCTTGAGAAAATAATTTCCCTTGCTTTATTTCTGTCTCATCAGTATTGAAGATTGCACAAATTGTTGAGATGTTGCTGGTAGCATTGGACCTGCTCTGATGTACTAACTGGGTCAATTACTGTTTTGTGTTCTTTTCCTCCTTTTTTCCCACATTAGCAAATTTTCTGTGCTTGTAGCATATTTCCATATGCTAAATATTATTTTTTTCACACATCTCCAAACAAACAGAATATCCTATAAACTAGAAGAATTGCAGTTTGCTTGTACAACTAAATTTTAATAAATATTTTTAAATGGTAACTTGTTTTTCCACCAAATAACCTGATAAAATGCGTTGGTTTACTTTGACTTGAAATCAACCCAAAAGAACCTAAATAAGAAAATCTAACAAATATATTTAAATCCTACCAGAAGTCAAAACTTTCTTGCAGTGGTTTAAATCAAGAAGGGGTGACCACCAGCCTCTTAGCTCTCTCTCAAAGCTACGTTGCCAAGGTGATACTGGACATGACGGCTTTTATCTTCATTATTTTTTCCCTAAGGAATTTCCCTCCCTGAGGACAGCTTCAATAATTACTCTCAGATTGATGTCCACAAAAAAAAAAGTCTTGATTCTTAGTGGACTAAGGCTGGGTTTATATGGGTGGATTTTATCCAGACAGTCCAAAGCATGAGCAAGGAGGGCAAAACTGTCTATGGTACAGTATCAAATGCTTTGCACAAGTCTAGGTGGGTGACACCAGTTTATCTTCCTATATCCACCAGTACCACAACCCCATTGTAGAAAGCTACCAGATTTGTCAGGCATTATTTGCCCTTTGGCATGTTGCCCTTTGGCATGTTGGCTGTCACCATTCACTTCCTTATTTTCCCTGTACTCTAGTACAGTTTTCAGGCTGTTCCGTGCCATGACCTTGCCAAGCACAGAGGTGAGACTGACTGGCCTGTAGTTCTGTGGACCTTATCAGTTTTTCTCTTTTTAAAAATGAAGGTAGCATTTTCGATTTTACAATCAGCATGAACTTCATCAGACTGCTACAGCTTCATCCACCAGTTTCCTCTGGAATTGCTGCAGAAGCATCTCATCAGGTCTTGAACTTGATATTCTTCTATGGTGCCAAATGCTTCTTTCTCCCATGGCCTGCTTTTGCTTCCTGTGATTTGGGGTGTGCAACTGGAGGATTTACCAGTGAAGACTGAGACAAACATTTGCTGAGTACCTCAGCCGTCTCTGTATCTCATGTAGCCAAGTCACCTGTTTCATTCTCCAATCTTTTTATCACCAACATACATACAGAAATTTTTCTTCTTTGCTCTTCACATCCCTAGCCAGATTAAATTCTTTCAAGGTCTTTGGCTTCTTTCCCAAACTGAACCCTGGCTGGTTGGACAGTTTTTCTGTATTACTCCAAGGGTACCTGTCCTTTTTTCTATCCTCTTTAGACTTTCATTCTGTGTCTGAATTTGTCCAGAAACTCCTTATTCATCCGGACAGGCATCCTGGTGTTTTTACCTGGCTTTCTCTTTGTTGGTATGGTTCCTCCTGAGTTTGGAGGAGGGAACCATCTTTCTTTAGCCTCTCTTCCTTTCAGGTATTTATCCCATGATACTCTCCTTCTGAGTACCCTTGAGTTGGAGGTGTTCCCTTTCATGAGTGAATGTGTTCACATATATTGATTTATCTTTCTAAAAAGAATATTCCTAAAACTTTGAAATTAGTTATGTAGCAGTGTTTTCCCAGTTGACATCTGAACTTTTAATTTGCTTTGGTCAAGCAGAGTGCTGGGTAACTTTGGGGAGTGCCTCCATGACAATCCTTTTGCATTTATTGCTGGCACTGTCATTAAACTGATAGGAGCAGGTGAATGAGTTCCCCTACACTGTCAATTCTAGTTTAAAATCCCTGCAACTACGCTACCATGTTTTGATTAAAATACATGGACTGAAATTCTCTTGGGTACAGATTGACTTTACTACAAAATAGAATAGCATGTTTCACTCATATTTTGATTCGTAAGTATTATTCAAGGGAAAGCACAGAAGACCTTAACTTAAGAACAGGTAGCCTGCTGCTTGCCTTGCTCTTTCCAAAACCTAGCTTTTTTTAAGATCACTAAACAAGTATGAGGAGAAATACAGCACTTCTATAACATACCTGTCATGGAAGTTAAGTTTCCTAATATGCTTTGAAAATGCAGTTCCTGTGGATGGCAGAATCTCTGTTCATTCTCTTTCTAGGTTCAGGTGCTACCAGCAAAGAAATCCACAAAAGCCCAAAAAATTTAAGCTCCAATGTGCTCTTAGTTCTGTTTGCCTCTAAGATTTGTTTCTTAGTGTCTGTAAGTCTACAGTCTAAATCCTATTTCCCCACAGTAAGCCCTCCTTTTCTACTCAGGTAGGGAAAGATTGCAGCAGAGGATATACTGAAAAATTCCAGTTCTTCTCCAAGCTTAACGATTGTTAACACCCCTACCTCCCAACTTGTTCTTGGCAGATTTACCCGATTCCAAATTGCTGAGTCTCTTAGTTGGCACCAGATCCTAAAAAGAATACTAGGAAGAAATGAAAACACAGAAGAATATTAGGTATTTCCATACATATACATTTTACGTATGTAAGAAACAGCAGTATGTAGTCCGTATAAGCAGGAGATCTGCACATTTGCAAGAGATGTGTTAATCAGTGAAACAGCTTTCATTCAATGCATAAAAGCAGCTTTGTGGCTAGTCTAAGTCAGGAGTTGTTACTGTGATTGATTGTAGCAGATCCAGACTTCTAATGATTGTTCAAAGTTAGCAGTAATAGATTTTAAAAATAGGTGATTAGGGAGATCAGAAAGAGATTAGATTTCTCTCAACATAAATATAATATAATCACCTGCAATATAGATATCTAATATGGATAACCTGTCAGTAAAGGTGACTGGCTCAGATATAAATGTTTACATAGTAAAAATCTAGTAGGAAGGTGAGATGAAATTCATAAATCTCTTTTTACAATTCAAGAAACCTCAGTGGATTTCTGAGCAGTATGCAGCTGCTGTCGAAGCATAAATGAGGATGTACTCTAGAATAAATGAAAAGCTAATTTGCTCACACAATATTAGGGTAACATATTTATCAGTGCTGCATAGTATTTTGACTTTCTAAGAATCCACACACTTCTACGTTACGATTATGCCATCTCAAAATAGAAATTGCATTATCAAAGTCAACTTGTAGGAAGAGAACTGAAACTACAAGGTCTGCAAAAAAATCCAATATAAAGACAGTCTATACTGCTTACTTCAGATAGAAAACTGAATTTTAAAAGTAGATATAGTAATGAATTATATGAAGATACAGAACAAAAACATTTTCTTTTGTCATGTTGGAAAGCAAAAGCAACAAAACTGTTAGTAAGAGATGGATGTCATTGGGTTATGTATTTACCAGGTGGTTGAGCTATGGAATCCTAACAGGAATAATTGAAACATAGACTTACTGCTTTCAACATTGTGCTTAGGCTGAAGAGAGTCTCTCAAAGAGCAGCCTTTTTAAAAGACCTCAACAGTTGTTCGTTGATATATGTTATTTGATCAAGTTTCTTTAAATAGTACTGAAGAATATATTGAGATGAGAGTTAAAGAAAAAAAAATATCTTTAGTGATGAGCAGCCTTTTAAACTCCTTTTCATATTTCAACATTCATGCAAGAGTCATGGAAGACAACCACACTAGACTGTTGAGTTATAAGTGGCTGTTGTACATAGGTCTTCATTGCAAGAAAAGTCACGATGGTTGTAAGGTGAAGTTTACTGTGATGCAGAGCTAATTGTGTTCTATTTTATTCAACACTCAGAGAACACTAAAACACTCTGCTTGTCTTTTGAACATATATTAAAAGCAAAAGAGTAATTGGCAACTTTTGTCAGTCACTTCATCTTGAAATGTCGTGGCCGTTTCCTATTCCTTCACTTCCACTTCATCAACTGAATGTCTTCACTTGCTGAAATTCTTGGTGAGGAAAAAGCATACAGAAAGTTGTGCGATTACACTGTATGGTAGAAGCTTGTCTCTAGTGGTGTTTTAGCATGGTATCTGCCATCTGCTACAGATAGGAATCTGCATGGTCAAATCTGTTCCTGTGAAATGAGTACCTTGTGTTAGAGAATTTGTGAGACTTCCCATGGGCCTCCTACAGACATGTACTTTACCTCATGTGAATTATCTCCATGTCTTGACCTCTTCTCCCAGTGGGGAAGAAATCAGCCTCTCCACTCTGCTTGTATTGCAAGCTCGTTCACTCAGTATAGCTTTGAACTGCCTGTGGCTGATCTAACATATGTTCCTCTTTCCCTTTTGCTCAAATAATGCACTTGCAGAAAAAGATGGGACATTGCTAACAGCAGGCATGACTTACCTTTGCCTGGGTACCACTAATGATCAGCACTGTACACATAACCCCATACCCACAATTTCTTCCCGGCAAGAAATTTTTGGCTGGCACTTGCCAGCAAGTGTTTAGCATTATAATGCCAAGTATGTTGTATTAGAGTCTTGTAAGCAGTCTGTTGTAATGGAAAAGATCTCTAATTTGGGGGAGAAACTTACTTTCAGAGGATACAGTACAATTACTTTGTCTTTGTAGACATATGTATTATAATATTCTTTTTCCCTTTACTGTAATAAACTTCCTCACTTTTACTTACCGCTTTGCTTTAATAGGATGAATGCCTACTTCATGTTAAATTGTATTGCTGTCTTTATATATAGCATAAAAGTTTCTGAGTCAAGACTTGCTTAAACAGGAACTAATTTCTTTGTAATGTTATGAAGAAATTTTCTTCAGTGTAAATAATCTAAAATATTTTTCAGCTACTGACTTCAATCAACAAGTAATAGAAAACATCTAACAGTGTCATCTGGAAATTAGTACATATGGGAAAACTGTAGAGTGAACTGATACATGCTTCTTATAATAAGATGCTTTCTTGATAGACCTAAGCAGACCAAAATAGCCTTATACATGTCCTGGCTTGCCCAGATATGTTTTTCTGCTCTCCCTCCTTCTGTTTTGGGGAGAAGCAACGGCAGGAAAGAGGACAACCTGGAGCCACTGAGTCTAAGGACTCTGGCTTGCCCAGACTTGTTTTCATCCTGTAGTAAACAAGGTACACACACTTAGCTTGTGCAAGGCCTAGTTCTGCTGTAAAAAAGGGTAAAGCAAACCTATGGCTTCACCTAATATGGTCAAACTTGGTTAACTGCCATTCTGATTGGCTATTCTGTGTCAAAAGGCCCATTAGTCTTGGGCTATATTGATAAAAGGAGATGATCAGGAAACACAATGTAGATAGGTGTAGATAGGTGTTACATTTGCTACCCTCCAGTCCATTGGCACCTCCCCAGTTAGCCAGGACTTCAGGTAAATAATGGAAAGTGGCTTGGCAAACACATCTGCCAACTCCCTCAGCACCGTTGGGTGCAGCCCATCCGGCCCCACAGACTTGTGTACAAGTGGCACAGCAGGTCAGTCACTACTTCCTCATTTATTGTGGTGTCCTTGATCCAGTTCACCTCCCCAACTCCTACTTCACAAGGGTGGGTTCCCAGGACACTGCTGGATCTGGTGCTAAAGACCAAGACAAAGTAGACGTTGAGCACCTCAGCCTTCTCCTCATCCTTAGTCACTAGGTTTCTCTCTGCATTCAATAGGGGATGGAGATTTTCTCTAGTCCTCCTTTTGCTATTAATGACTTTATAGAAACATATTTTATTATCTTTAACAGTTGTAGTTAGGTTAAACTCTAGTTGTGCTTTGGCCCTCCTAATTTTCTCCCTACATAGTTTTGGTACATTATTATAGTCCTCATGAGAGACGTGGCCCCTTCTTCCAAAGGCCATAGACTCTCTTTTTGTTCTTGACATCCATCCAAAGGTCCCTATTTAGCCAGACTGGGTGCCTTCCCCACTGACTTGTCTTTCAGCACACAGACACAGCCTGCTCCTGTGCCTTTAAGTCATCCCTCTTGAAGTGAGTCCAACCCTCCTGGACTCTCACAACATTTTCCCAAGGGACTTTTGGCATCAGCCTCCTAAACAGGCTAAAGTTTGCCGTCTGGAAGTCCAAGGTGGCCATTTTACTAACCGCTCTCCTTGTTTCCCCAAGGATAGAGAACTGAATCATCTTATGGTCACTGAGCCCCAGACATTCTCCAACCTTTACTTCCCCCAATAGTTCTTCTCTGTTCACAAGAATCAGATCCAGGAGGGCACCTTCTCTGGTTGGCTCTCACCAATTGCATCAGGATTCTGCTCTGGCATGGGGATTGGACTGGGTGATCTTTTGGAGGTCACTTCCAGCACTCTGTGATTCTATGATTCTATTAAACAGAAATGAAAACAGAACAGTGCTGCCCTATTACTTTTTCATTCTAATATTTTGTAATACCTTATATAGCATGATTCAAACAGAAAATTGAAGTGAATGAAAACAACTTACTAACACAGGTCTCACACAGATGTGGAAGGGTACAGGCCTTATTTTTTTTCTGTATCATAGTATGAAAACCCTATTAATGAAGAAAACAAGAATTTATACTATCTGTAGGTCTTATGAAAGAGTCATTATAACTTGGTCAAGGTTTATGTGAAACAGAGATCATCATTAGTCATTTTATTCTCCTCAGGGCCCTCTCAAATTTATATTGAGTGAGCAATTCCAAATAAACAGCTGATGGGAAAATATCAGTTTATACCATATTTTTATATTAAGAAAAAATAAACCCTTCAATTTCACCTTTCAATGACTAGTTACATGGTTTCATTCCCTAATCACCTGAAAAATTGCCCATATTTCTGTTAGCAACGGGATGCAAGTTGTACATTAATCCAGAAACAAAAGCTCTGCCTACTATTGCGTGTCTCCCAGTAACTGCTCAATTAACTCATGACACTTTTGTATAGTAGAGATCTCATCGGAGCCTCTTCAGAGTCTGCCCTCCAAGGAACTGAATTTCAGATGCTTACAAGGAATGAAAGGACTTCATTGTCATTGAAATCACAATGGCATGAGGAGTATTAATTTATTTGACAAAGCTACTTGTTTACAGTTTTGCTGTTGGATTTTTTTTTAATGCCCTTTTTTTGTTTGCTAATTATTTGCTTAACAGACTTCTATTGGAAATTGAAATGAACCAGACATATTCAGTGGATTATTGAATAATATTATCAACAAAAGATACATTTTTCTGTAACTATCCACTTGTACTCAGAGACTGTCATTTGTCTTTACAGCAAGATCGTAACATTTCTCCAATATTTTCAGTTTGGCTTGTTTCACCTTTTTTACCTCTGGATAATGTGGTGGGTTTTTTGTTTGTTTTGGTTTGGGTTTTGGTTGGTTGGTTTTGTTGATTGATGATTGCACTTCCAGTGTTTTGAAGGCACAGTCACAGACTCAGAAACTGCTCTGGAGAACAACTGAATATGTAACATCTCTCATTTGGAAGTAGTGACAAAAAGAGTCTTCAAGGATAGTGTTCATGTTGTACTTAACTCAAATCCTCCAAGCTCAGAGAAACCTTGAGAGTTCAGTGATCTAAATTCAGTGTCCCCTAGCCAACTGTTTTCAGCAGAAAGGGCAGACAGTGTTGAAGAATGTAGGTTTTAGCAAATCACTTGCTTAGAGAATATAGAAATGCATGTGGAAATGAAAAAACAATAAAGATGTCAGAGAAACTCCAAATCCAAATTAAGCTCTGTAAGTCGATTTCAATGTACAGTTTTTTCAGACCTAGAAAGTTCTAGTTTGTTAGGAACTTGACACATATTTTTGAGAAGGCAGCCTGGAAACTCATGCCATCCATGGCTTTCAGACTTGCAAGTAGATTCCTGAAGTTAGTAATTTAAATCTTCAACATATTTGGCTTCTCTTTCTTCATCTGTAATTTCTATGGAATAATCCAACAATACTTCAGTTCATGGCCAACTTTATCAATGATCCATATATGCAAAATATTTAACGAAAGACATTTAAATGATCAAATCCTACAGTCTTCACAGCTCTTTTTATGATACTGCATCTGACTGTTAAGAAAATATGAAACCCAGAATAACAGACACTTTGAGTTCCTTAAAATTTGGGCCACAAGGAATGCACATTTTCAGTTGGCACTTGCTCATAAAATCTTAACCTTGTGGTAGGAAAAATAAATTAGGTGAGAAAGAAGACTAAATGTGTGAAGGAAAACAGAAATAGACAGTTAATATTTATATAAACCTCCAAACATTTTTTTTTCAATCAGTTTAGTTGTTCTCTACAGCAGTTCTTTTTCAAGTATTAAAGGGCAGCAGAAAAATTAATTCATCTCTTGCGGCATTGTTTTCTTTTGATTATCATGAGTAAAGAAAACATTTCAAGTAATAATGCGAAAGGAATTGGTCTGATTAAAATCAGCAACTGCTGTATAATGCCAAATTATAACTCACTATAATTTGGTTCTTTAAACAGAAGACAAGTGACAAAACAGGTAAATTTCTTTCAGATCCTTTGGCTGTATTTGCTTACATATACAAGAAGGTTTTTTTTATGAAGATGTTGCAAGCAGTTTGTTCTTATAGCTTACTTGTTACATAAGCTATAAGAAGTGCTTAATCTAAAAACATACTGAAGTCCATGGATCTTTATGCAAATCATCCATTAGAGCTAAGTAAGTCTGCAGGAGTCCTTGCAAGATGATCCTCAAAAACCTTCATTAATCTGTTGGCAGAAGTGGCCAACACTGGAGGAAGGCAGATGTCACTCAAGTCTTCAAGAATGGCAATCCAGGGAACTACAGGATGATTTGCCTCTCACCTTGCTCATTCCGTCACTTAAAGATGATGAAGCACATAACCCTGGAAACTTTTTGCAGGCACATGAAGGACAGGAAGGCAAAGAGGAGCAGTCAGCATGGCTTCACCAAGTGGAAGTCATGATTGAGCAGCTCAAGAAACATCTATGGTGAAATGACTCCTTCCGCTGAGAAGCAGAGTGCAGTTGATATTGTTTACCTTGACATTAGTTTCAAAGTATGACTTCATTGTCAAAGGCTTTTGTCATTATTTGCCATAAGATCACCATAGATAAGCTGTTGAATTGTGGGATGGATGAGCAGATAATAAGTGGACTGAAAAATCAACTAGATGATTTGGCCCAAAGGAATCAGATGATCAGTGGCATCATGTCTAATCTGGGACCAATAGCTAGTGGTGTACCTCAGGGCTCAATACTGACCCAGAGGTCAATGTACAATACAGGAGGTTCCATCAGAGCATAAGAAAACATTCGTTTTATTGTAAGATTGACTAGCACAGGTTGCACTGTGTGATTGGGGAGTGTCCATTACTGGAGATCTTCAAAACCTGTCTGTACGTATTCCTGCTTTGAGTGAATGTACATGAACAGTGCTGTTGGACCAGATGATCTCCTGAAGCCCCTTGCAATCTCAACACTTCTGTGACTTCACAAGATGAAACATGTCAGAACTGACGTGTGGAGAAGCTGAAGACCATGCAAAGTTTATCTTTGCACTCGGAGCCCTGACAAAAGATGGAAAAGTCAGGAGCAATATTTTCAGGTGAATTTTGAAATGTGGGAAAATTACATTCATGAGGTGACAAAAGAACTAACCATAGGATTATGTAGGATAGAATACACAATTTTCAAGTTATAATTTTAAAAATAGTGTCTTAGTTCCATTTTTCTCTGTCAATATTACTTGGAGCTTTGAGGCCACCAAGTTTTTTGCCTTGTCTTTGGCTGTGAACAGGCTGAGAACCACCATGTTTGGACCAAGTCAAAAATCCTAATAGTCAAGCCAGTAAAAAACAATGATGATTTCTTTTTTCACTTTTTATTCATTTATTTTCTTTTTAAATATTATTTTTTCATAAATAAGGGCTAGGGTAGAATTTAATTAGGCTACTCCTTCTGCATAACACATAGGAAATCTGGAAAAGACAGGCACATGCTCTTCTTAAAGTAGATGGTCTAGACAGAAGACAGGAGCTCTTATTGATGTTTTTACATCCCATCATTGTAGCATTATTTTGCAGAAATTCCACATTTCCCTTGAGAAGAGTTTTGTACTGAGATGTGGGAGTTCAGCCAATGAGTCATTGCCTTGGGTATTGGAAATCTTAGATAGCAGCATTAATGTTCTGGTTTTTATCAGAATATGTCAACCATGATGAGGGTCCCTTGAGCATTCTGGAGCAGTCACAAGAGACAATAATCATGTATAAAAACTGAGCCATAAAGGACAAAACCAAATCCAGAACAGAATGATGCCATTTGAATTCCATGCCCTGAAATTTCTTATATTTCCTGGCTGGTAGATGGGCTTTTGATAACTTGATATGGCATAGTCATAGTAGTAAGAGGCAATGGTAAGTCATGATACACTGCATCAGTTCAATTTCTTCTTCTCTTTTGATTTACAGGTTGAACTTGCAGTCCAGAATGCTGATATCCTGGGCGGCAAGAAGAGAATTGTGGCCAGCAGGTCGAGAGAGCCCTCTACACCTCTCTGATGAGACCCCACCTGCAGTACTGTGTCCAATTCTGGAGCCCCTATGACAAGAAAGATATGGACATGCTGGAACATGCCCAGAGAAGGGCCCATGGAGGTGGTAGAAGCTCCATCCCTGAATGCTTTGAAGGCCAGGCTGGATGTTGCTGTGGGCAACCTGATATACTGAAAAGTGTCCCTGTTGATGGCAGAGGGGTTTGAACTAGATGATCCTTCAGTTCCCTTTCAACCCAGACAATTCTGTGACTCTAACACAAGAGATACAAATTCAGAAATTGTGGAATTTTAGTTCCTTGTAATCTATGTGCATCCTGTATGTTTTAAATATTTAAGCCATTTTCAGTATCTTTTGGCATTTATTCTGAATAAGCCTTCCTGCTTAATAGGGTGCTTTCCTACAAATATTCTCTTCCATAAGCACTTGCAGTGAAGGTGAACTGGAATTAATATTGTGCACAGGTGAAATGGAAGTAATACTGTGCATTCTGTCATATCTTACTTCTGCAAACAGAAGGCCGCTCACTGAGACAGTAGCTTAAAAGAGCCTCTTTAGTAGACATTTCCTGTAAATACTGAAGCAAGCAAATACTCATGGCATCAGATCTTTTTTTTTTTTTTTTTACTGAAGCAAGCAAATACTCATGGCATCAGATCTTTTTTTTTTTTTAACCTCATATGATACTTTTGCAGTTTAATAAAGACTGAATTATGTCTTCCCTATACCATGTTGATACATTTGCTGAGAAGGCTTCGAGGGGACCTGATAGTAGCCTTCCAGTATCTGAAGGGGGCCTACAGGAAGGCTGGGGAAGGATTATTTACAAGGTCCTGCAACGACAGGACAAGGGGCAATGGGTTTAAACTGGCAGAGGGGAGATTTAGACTAGATGTTAGGAGGAAATTGTTTACAGTGAGGGTGGGGAGGCACTGGAAAAGGTTGCCCAGGGAGGTTGTGGCTGCTCCCTCCCTGGAGGTGTTGAAGGCCAGATTGGATGAGGCCTTGAGTAACCTGTCCTAGTGGGAGGTGTCCCTGCCTATGGCAGGGGGTTGGAACTAGATGATCCTTGAGGTCCCTTCCAACCTTACCATTCTATGATTCTATGATTACTCCAATCTCAATCATGCTATGCTTTTCACAAGAGTGTTCAGGGAGTCTGATTACTATTCAGATTTACTAAGAGTGAGTTGTTATGAAGTTGATAATATATGCACAAGTACTTCCCCTGAAATCAGTATTAAGTATTATGGTGGGTTATTTCTTAACAGAGATGGTAGCAAGCAAGTCATTACACTATAACAATTTCCATTTAAGTAAATGGTGGCATGTAACTGAGCAAAAGCTGCTAGCTTATAATGAAAAAAAAATCAGTGTTTTACTTCATGAAGCACATTGCTCACCTGAAGCACATTGCTCACCTGCCATAATATAACTTGCTGCTACTCTGTAACTTGGTTAACTGTGGTCATCTGTCCATACAAAAGCATAATATCCATAGAAATTAAAGTGTAATGGTTTCTATTTCCATCACATTGTATTCTGAACTCTTTTTCCAATGAGAAAAAAAAACAAAACTAAACAAAAAACAACAACAACAAAAAAACAAACAAACAAACAAACAAAAACACCACCAACAAAACCCCAGAACTATGGAAAGAGGTAACCCACAGATAAAGACCTGTGACAACTATCATCTACATTTTGCTTTCTTACCCATCTGTAATTTAATAGCATCTCTGCTGATGAGCTTACTTTCAGAATTAATAAAAACACAGTTTGGGTCTCCAAATGCAATGAAGTCATGTGGAGCCATTTTTATCAGAAATGTTCTTCCAAATGCAGTGAACATTAATGTTAAGATGTGTCTGTTTGTAAAGCATTGGCAAGAAAACTCTGTAATAAAGGGAAGAGGTAAGAAAATCTGTGGAATTTTGAAAGGTAAAATGAAAACCACATTTATTGGTCTCAAAGATATTAAAATTGTATACAATTATATATAAAGTTATATATAAAATTATATATGAAGTAAAACTGATAACAACAACTTCATAAGCATGGACTTTGGGTCTTTGAAGCCAACATAAGTTTAGTAGAATAATTAAAATATTAAGACCTACCCTACAAAATCTTACATATTTTTTTAAAGTTCTTCATTATGTATTCTATGACATTAAAATATCATTATTGTTTCATCCACAGTATTATAATTTAATTTAATTAGAATAGTTGTATTAACAGTTCATGAAGGTATTTTTAAAAGACTTTGACAGCTCACATACTTTTTTTTTTT
>VWZE01002132.1:204273-222473 GCA_013396675.1 Eubucco bourcierii | reverse complement strand
CCATTCTATGATTCTATGATTCTATGATTCTCTCCACTACATGTTTTCAGGTAGCTGTAGACGGTGATGGGACCTCCCCTCAACCTCCTCTTTATCAAACTATACAGCCCCAAATCACTCAGTTGCTCTTCATAAGATTTATTCCCCAGGCCCTTCACCAGCTTTGTTGCCCTCCTCTGCACTCACTCCAGCACCTCCACATCCCTCTTGCAATGAGGTGCCCAAAACTGAACACAATACTTGAGGTGTGGCCTCACCAGAGCAGAGTACAGCAAGACCTCCCTACTCCTGCTGGTCACAGCATTTCTGATACAAGCCAAGATGTCATTAACTTTCTTTGTCACCTGGGCACACTGCTTGCTCATATCAAGTTGCTTGTCAATTATAACGCCCAGGTCTCTTTCAGCTAGACAACCTCCAGCCACACTTCCCCAAACCTGTTGCTTGGAGTTGTCATGACCCAAGCGCAGAGCCTGGCATTTGGCTTTGTGGAAGCTCATGCCATTTACATTGGCCCGTTGATCCAATCTATCCAAGTCCCTCTGTAGAGCCTCCCTACCCTCAAGCAGATCAACACTGCCACCTAACTTAGTGTCATCTACAAACTTACTGATGACACACTCAATGTCTTCATCAAAGTCACCAATAAAGATATTAAGCAGAAGTGGTTCCAACACTGAACCCTAGGGGATACCACTCACGTCCAGTCACCAGCTGGATTAAAGTCCATTGGCCACCACCCTTTGGGGCCTTTTGTCCAACCAGCACTTTATCCAACAGAGCTGTTCTCATCCAAACCATGAACAGTCAGTTTGTCCACGAGAATTCTGTGGGGAACAGTGTCAAAGGCTTTTCAAAAGTCTAGGTAGACAATATCCACATCCCTTCTCTCACTCAGTAGTCCGGTTATGGTTAAAATAAGAGTAGTCAAACACAAACCTGCATTGAAACTCTTCAATGCAAAATGAAATGGGGGCTTTCAGAGCTGCTTATGGTTGCATGATTGTCTAACCACAAATCTCACAGTGCTGTCTGGCACTATTTGGTGATGCCTTTTCAGAAGAACCTCAAGTCTGAAATTCTGTCAGTATTAGAGTGCACAACATTCACACTTTTCACAGTCATGAGCATCAGAAAGGTATGAACTCTCAATCCACAATGTGTAAGTCTGTTCAGCAGAAAGGTCATCTGCCAGTGGAAGTCTCACAGGCATATCTTCCCAGCAGCACCTACAGAGCTGCTCAGAAAGGACAAGAAATTCCTCCAGCAACTATGGTCCACACTTCTGGCATTAAGGAGGTCCTCAGGCAAGGTCGGGCAATCTGCAGAGCTCCTGCATTGTCAGAGCTGGCATGGTTTGTAACATGTACATAGCACTGTGAAAAAGCAGTAGAGGGAGAATGACCTTGGAGTTAATTTTTTTAAACAAATATAAAGTCTTTGTATTGCCAGCCTCAACATTTACACATCATTACTCATCTTCCTGTTTTCCTTCAAACTATGAAATGTTCTTAAATAAGATGTTGAAACATACACACTGGTGGATTTTCTTTCAATTGCTCATTTCTGCTTTATATTTGTGTGGTTACTGAGCTTTTATGGTTTGTGCACTGAAGCCTTGCCCTGTTTGAACCTCTCTCACTGGCCACACACAAGTAAAACCACAGTGTCTTTGAGCTGCAACTTAAAAGGAGGAAGATTTTCCAGTACTGCTTGAGAGACAAGGATGTGGTTTGTTGCTGAACTTTACCAGGTCACGTTTCCTTTCATTCTCATCACTGTCAATCTCCAACTCCTACCATTTTGCCCAGAAAAGTCCTTCCTTTGACCTCCCTTTTTGTTGGAAAAAGCCCTTGCATTGTGGGAAGATATATCCTACTAAAAATTGCAGGAACCTGAGGGGTTTATTGCCAGGTACATCATGGAGGTAGCAGCTTTTCAAGGGTTACAGATGATTATTCAAAGACACAGAAGAACTCCATGGCAGAAGTGAGAGCAAAGTGTGATGTGTGTCCTGAGATGTGTTGCCATTACCTTGCAAAGCCTGCAAATGTAACTAGAAGACTTATTTTGAGGTCAGTAGAGCCTGAGTAGATCCTAGTGATATGGCACTTCCCGCAGTGTGCTTATCACAGCGAAATGAATCCAGTAGACATAACATCACATTTTGCTCAGTGTTTAAAGTTCATGTGGCAATTTCCATGAACTGTTCCCTTTGTTACATGGTACCAAGAGAGATGATCAGCTAAATGTTCAATCAACAGCAGTTTCTAATCATCTCTTCTGGAAGATAGAACAAATACAGGCAAACAGACAAACCCTATCTCCAGCAAACATCCAGAAGAGGTGGTTTACATGCTGGAACATTCCTTAAGAGCATGAATATACTGACAAGTATTGTTCTTCTTTAAAGGCACAGAAGCACTAACTAATACAAAGGTATGGAAATGGCCAAAATATTTGAAATGTCTGAATCTCTTCTCAGCCCCACACTTTTCGCTATACTTTTTGAGACCAGGGTATATAATTTCAAGTTGTGTTGTGTTCTGTGATGTTCATTCCAGACCATATATATAAGAGCTATTCTACTGCACTGAAATGCAATTACCCACAGAAGATCTCCCTTTGGGATGCATGAGGGCTTTTATTCCCTTGGAAGAGCTGTATCAGAGCAAGTTGGCACAGGACAGTGGGTGAGAGGTGCTGGTGCTGTGCACTGCTTTATTACTCTCAAAACTGAATGCACGAATTGCACTGAGGATGTCTGCTGTGTAAAACCATGCCCACATACCAAGAGCATTTCCAAGAATTTCAAACTTAAAAAAAACCTCAGAGCAAGGTTTTATCCTGGTAGTGTTTGTACTCCTGTTAAAAACAAATGGACAAGCAAGCAAGTAAACAAATAAACAAACAAAAACCAAGCAAACAAAAAATCCTTAAACCTCAGAAATCACAATATATGCAAATTTAAGCAAATTAGGGGCAGCCCTCAGGCTCTTGGTGAAATGCCAAAGCAGCCCTTAGTACTCTGAATCTGTGTCTCTCAGTTCAAAAGCCATGTAAAACATTCATTCCTCCCCTCAGGAAGCCGTTCCAGAGAGCGGAGGCTTTCTCTCAGTCCCAAGTCTTATCCTAGCTTGGCAGTTCAAAACATCTCCTGCCCTGTCCTCTGAGCTAAGCTCAGCTGGAGTCACAGTTCCCTCCCCCATGAGGAATCCCCCAGTTTTTTACTATACTTCTGTATTTTCATCATAATTTTTTGTTGTTGTTGTTTTGTTGATTTTTGTTTTTGTTTTTTTCCATGTAAGAAATTTGTCTCCTTGTGCTTTGAGTATCAAAGAGGGACAATAGAGGGAAGAGCCACCTTGTGAAAAAGGGTCTAGCTTGAGATGCAGTCCTGGATGCAGTTCCCAGCTGCACTTCTGGCTCCAAGTCTTCTGCTACCCTGCATCAGGTCCTTTCCAACGACCCTTGCCTCCGAGTTTGCAAAGCACTTAAATATAAGCTTAGTAAATGCTAACATCTTTAGAAATAATTATGTATCTGAAGTCTCACTCAGCTGAGTTTACATCTACATTGCTTGTCTAGGCTGAACCTTCTGTAACTACCTACCTATCCCTCTCTCCAGGACCTACCTGAAAAGACTCCAAAGTAGAAAACATTGAATGCTATAGGAAGTGCATATTTTCGTCTTGCCTGTAGGTCTTGCTTGTATGTGCACAAAGAAAAGTGCACGTAATTGGGACTTGATGATATGTCATTTAACAGCTACATGCTGCTCTCATTTTGTTAGCAGCCTGCCTTCCTTTAAAAAATAGAGGAGTTTTCTATCACTTTTTATTTTTCTCTTTGTGGTAAATGTAACTGTAAACAATTAGTAATTCCAATTAGTGAGGAGTTTTGGTAACTCCAGCAGTTGTCTTTTCACAGGTTTTCCTAGGCTTCTGTAGGGGTCGATCAGAAGATATAAATGTGCATTTTAACAAAGGTTCATTAAGTGACTCTGTCTTTCTAAGCCTCTGGTAAAGCAGCAAAGCAGAGATGAGCCTTACAAGTAAATGTACTGTGTTCTTTGCTGAATTTAACATCATATTGGAAATCAGCAACTTCTTAATAATTTACATTTAAGATGCAAATGCATCTATTTTATGGAGAAGTCTAATGTATGTATAAAGATTCCAAATTGTTTTATTACTTCATGATAGCTGTTGGCAAGGGGGGAATTATCTTGCTAACAGCCTCATTGAGAGAAAGCCATATGCCTGAAACTGAGACAGCACTGAAGTTACAAAGTTTAGAGAGATTAAGTTATATAGAGAAAGGTTCATTTAAAGTAGTGAGTAATTAATTATCTTAGAGGTAACCCTATCAGCTATCACACTGGTTAGAGAGGTGAATCCTATTAACAATCTCAGAAGTGCAGTTTCCAATTACTAATCTTTTCAGCAGCTCTATGCTGTGAGAGAAATGACTTCAGGCCCCTGTTCCAACCACAGGGTCATCTTGTTTCACAACCAGTCTGTGTTACAAAATGACAATCCTATGAGCAGCCTCTGACTGGAGCTCAGAGTTCAGACACTTACATTTGAAATGGAACAAACATACCCTGGCAGCTCAGCTCTCTCCCTTCTATCATACTAGCTGCTAAAATTATAAAATAGTTTTCTTACTCCATAGATTAAACAGACAGTGAATGGCCTCTGACTACCCTGGCTCTGATGTAGGGGAGACAATGTTATGGGGGTAGATCAACTCTTTTATTAAAATAACAGATGTAACTGGAGAAAGGGGGAGGATGTCAGTCATGTAAGCCATCGGGAAAGATTAAAGAGCCTGAAAGTTTGCTCAGTTTTCCCAGTTATGTAAAAATATTCCTTTTCTCCATGGAATTTGCTTCTTCAGACCACCATGGCTGCTGTTGCACTGTTACATGACTCTACAGTAAAGGAGTGAAGCTGCAAGGGGGCAGATAGGCAGAGATGGGCTCTGGCCATGTGGGCTTTTGGCTGCTTGGTAATCTGAGGCTGCGCCTTGCCCCCATAATTAGTGTATAATAACTGTGTAGGTTGGCTCACTTTGGGATATCTTATCAAATGGGGAGGAAGAACTGGGTTTAATTTAGCTATATGGAGGGACTGCATCTGTTTCCTCAGCCACCAAAGGATTATAATTGTTTCTAGATGACAGCAGGTCACATTCATGTAGGCTTTTTAATGATAACTGAAATTTCTTTCCAACCCAGGGAAATAATTTAATTTCAATATTTCTTTTTTTTTTTTTTGCTTCATTCTATCTCTTCTAACTCTTTTTACTCTCTTACCTGCAACATAAATCTTTCCCCTTTCCACATAGCTGACAGATTCTCTTTGTTCATACCTGTCATCGTATTTTCTTTTGATTCACGCAACAATTACATAGTTCAGGTTTAAAGGTTGTGAAAAATGTGTTTTAGCGTTCAACTGGTCTCATCTCTGGAAACATTAGTCAAATGTTCTTGTTCTATATCCCCTTTATAGGTCTCTGGTTTTGGTTTTGTTTTATTTTTTGGTTTGGTTTTTTTTTTGTTTGTTTTTTGTAATCTCAGTTCTTATCTGACCAGATTTTTCTTTCACAATGCAAAATGATCAAATCTCATGATAGTGTAGGTCTTAGTGTTATGCCATGACCTAAGATGTTCAACTGTCTTTTGGATGTCAGTGATAACGCATCTGCTCATTATAAACTTGTTCCCATGTCTTTGCACGCTAAAAGATGCCAAAACAAAAGTGATCCACTAGAGTGATGGTGACATTAAGGAGCACAAAGTAGAGGGTAAGAAGAACCCAAAGGAGAAGACTCAGAAAAGTGAATGTTCTATGTGTCTGGGGACTAAGATAGTCAAACATAAGGCTGATGATTATCCATACCACTTTTGACATCTTCCCAGTTGTCCTACAGCAAATCTTCTCCACTGCTGGCATGAACAAAAAGTGGGTCTGTCAACAACCTCGACTGTCCTAGGTGAAGAAATGGGCAGTAAAGAGAGCAGCCCTTTTTGAAATAAACAGATGAAAGTCAATAAACCTGGAAAGAGGTATATAAGCAAAGTCCCATCTGCCCTAAAGGTCTGTAAAACCTAAAAAGGCATGTGGAAAGCCACTGTTATCCTTTTACTGGCCAAAAAAAGCTTAAAAGGAAGGCCAGTGGAGATTATTGATATGAGACTCTAGTATTGGTCAAGAAGGTTATCAAGGTTGTCCTCACTGGTGATTAAAGCTGGTCAAAAGAAGGATTGCAGAGAGCATTGAGGAAACCAGTCACACCCTGAATGCCTGCATGTCTTGAACCTGTGAGACATAATGGCAAACATATGTCAATCATGATTGTAAGAAGGTCTTGTGACTCTCCTTATGGTAATTCACTCTCAGATGAACTAACACTGGCTCAACATATCAGGGTAAAGCTGTTGACTGAAGGTCTTCCTCTTTTACTGGTTTGAACAGCTGATCTGCAAGCTGAAACCTAAATAGGATAGTTCCTACAACAGAAAGAAAATCACACCACTGGCACTTGAAAATTCACTCTAATGCTGCAAGACAGCTCTTGAGTTATGAAAAATACATCAGGGTCTTCTTGCATACTCTTTGGTCTGGAAACGTAAGCCAAGAAATTATGTGGATTTCACATCAAGAACACTTTAATTTATTTAGAAACTGTGAAAGCTGAAAACTATGAACAAAAGGCTAAACACGTCTCAGATGATCTAGAGAATTAGTGAGTAGATGAATCAGTAGGTGGGACTTTGAAACCAAACCTTACTTCTGAGCTAAGCTCTTGGCTGGAGGGGGCAGGTGAGCACTTAAATTTGCAAGTACAAAATGCATTCTCTGTGCCAGAGGCCACATATGTACTAGATCACCCTCACCTCCTTGGATGACAGCAATTGAAATGCAGTCAAGGGACAGAGCTAATCATCCAACACATGCAACAGTCTTTTATACTCAAGAAGAAAGACCACAGGTTTGAGATTGATAATACTTGGTAAGATGTTTGCCTTTCTGGAGTTATTGCACTGTAGAGTCTTGTTCATTTCAGGACTGTGTAATCAAGCAAGTTCCTGGTTCCCTTTTCCAGAACAGTGCATGGTAAATTATGCCTGAAAGCAGAGATAAAGAAAAAGTGTTGCCATTACCACTAGCCCATTTCAGCTCCCACAGTGCTCCAGCCACAAGAAGATGACAAAGATTCTCTCAAAACCCAGAAATTTGTTTCTCAAAAGTACTTAATATGAATAATTATGTCTACTAAGCATTACTAGTGTTTTCAAGATGTATAGGAACGGGAAGAAGCATAAAAGATGGTAGCACACACAAACTAGTTTTTCAGCTAAGTTTTTTTTTTTTTTTTTTTAAGCTAGTATAGATGAGTGAATGATTAAAATGGGTGTTTGAAATTATAGACATGAATTTTAAAACACTGGTAAAAGCAAAAAGCAAAAAAAAAATCTATTTACTTGTGTGCTCTACAGAAAATGTTCATAGAGCTTTTAGATGTGAGAGTGGGACAAACTAGGATATAGAATCATAGAATCATAGAATGGTAAGGTTGAAAGGGACCTCAAGGATCATCTAGTTCCAACCCCCTGCCATAGGCAGGGACACCTCCCACTAGTACATGTTACTCAAGGCCTCATCCAATCTGGCCTTGAACACCTCCAGGGAGGGAGCAGTCACAACCTCCCTGGGCAACCTGTGCCAGTGCCTCACCACCCTCACTGGAAAGAACTTCCTCCTGACATCCAGTCTAAATCTTCCCTCTGTCAGTTTAAACCCATTGCCCCTCATCCTGTCATTACAAGACCTTGTAAATAGTCCCTCTGCAACCTTCCTGTAGACCTCCTTCAGATACTGGAAGGCTACTATCAAGTCTCCTTGAAACCTTCTCTTCTCCAGGCTGAAGAACCCCAACTCTCTCAGTCTGTCCTCATAGGAGAGCTGCTCCGGCCCTCTCCTAGTCTTGCCACTGACAGTACACAGAAAAAGCTGCTGTTTTAAACACATAGAAAATAAGAAGCTAGTTCATAAGATGTTTCCTCCAGATTCATTAACATCTTTGCCATGACTAAAGGGAATTTGAAACCTAGACAGGTAGTGTGGATTAAGTAATGTAAGCAGTGTGTGAGCACACAACTTGTTATCTAATATACCCATGCCACGTGGAGAAGAGTGTGGCCAAAATAACAGAAATCTGACAACTATTTTATCTTAGCAGATTTGAGTAGGAGAGCTGTTAGTCTGCATTGATTGGCTGTGATAAAGTGTTACCTTAAAGCAATGGACTTAATACTTCATCATCAGCCTGTTTCGCTCTCTAACATGACTGAGCTGCATCTGATCATGTAAAATCATCTCTTGCAATGCATTCTGTAGTGAATGTGAAATCAAATGTTTATTTGTCAATATGGAACTGGAAGGGAAAATGCCAACATCCATAATGAATACGACTATACCATATACAGAGAAGGTAAAAGAATAAGGAAAAAAAAAGTTATCCTTCTGGAAGACAAAAATGAGTGCTTTCATTGAACATTATATTCCAGCAGAGGTTATTGTGGCTTGAGCAGGAGAAAATGCATCAGTACATTGTCTCTTTAAGAGAAGAATGGAACTACTCTCTGGGATTTTAAACAAAAGCGAAAGGGAAAGAAAATGACCAGGTTCTGGAGGCACAGAGGTCTGCTGGCGCCAATAATATCCTCATATCCTAACAAAAAGAAACTGCTGAAAAGATTCAGGTAGCTCTGGATTTTCCATTGTTGTTTACAGATCTCCAGTAAATCAGAATTTGCAACCTCTCATTCATAAAGTTTTGAGATCCAAACGATCCTGCATCACAAACATTAAGAAAGTTGCTTTAAATTATCTGGGCCCATTGTGTAACTGAAAAACTACCCTAATGAAAATCCTGAGCATCTCAGAATAGTCATCCATTAGACTGCTCCATCAAGAGAAAATAATGCATTTGCTAAGAGGGAAGTTAAATTCCAGGATGTTATCATTTTGTTTGAAACAACAACACTGGTTTTACTGAGATTTTTTACTCAGGTACTCAAAGCTAAACATATGAGAAGCTTTTCTTACAGATTGTTAGCATGCGATTTTTTCGTTTGAAGATTTCTTTCAGATTTCTTTCCGTATTGAAGAAGGATATAGTCCTGGAACAGGTCTGTAGACAGAGACACAGATTCCAAGCAACCAAATGAACAACTGTTAGCATTGTAATCAAGTATTTGAATGAAACCTGTGTTTTAGCTTCATAGAATACTGACTGGAAGGGACCTCATCACAAAATCACAGAAACATTTTGGTTGGAAAAAACCCTCAGGTTCACCAACTCCAACCAATAACCCTATTCTACAGGGTTCACCCTATACCATATCCCCAAGCACCACATCCAAATGACTCTTAAACACATTCAGGGTCGTTGACTCAATCACCACCCTGGGCAGCCTATTCCATTGCTTGATCACTCTTTCCATAAAAACAATTTTCCTAATGACCAGTGTAAACCTACCCAGTTGCACCTTGAGGCCATTCTCTCTTGTTCTATCACTAATTACCTCTGAGAAGAGACCACAGATCATCTAGTCTGATCTTCCAGTTAAGATTATACTTTAAATGAGATGGTCTAGTACCCTGTCAAGTTGGGCCTTGAAACTGTCTTGTATAGGGGAACCCACGACCTCCTTTGGGAGTTTATTCCAATGTTTAATAGTTCAAATGGTGAGAATTTTATCTGACATACAGTCCAAATCTCTCCAGTAGCAACTTGTACCCATTACCCCTTGTCTTTATTATGTGAATCTGTCTGCTCATTAAAACACAACAAAAGTGAGATCCTGTTCTGTCCTTTTGTGCCATATATGAGCACTTCATGGGAAAAACAGTGTCAGTTTTACATGAGAATGAAGCCCTGTCCTAGTCAACATACCAGCTTTTCTAAGTTTTGCCTTTTATTCCTCCCAGTTCTTTCCCATACAATTCCCTGTAAAATATCCCTACTTTCCCATTTGCCCTTGAATTTTCTTTCTGTTTGTTTTTTTTTTTTTTTTTCCTGAACTTCATAGACATCACCAGTAGTAAAGCATATATGTCTTGTTTCTCTGCATTGAAACAAATCATGGGGAAATTCTGCTCAATCATTTTAGGCTGGACATTAGGAAGAAATTCTTCACTGAAAGAGTGATTGCCCATTGGAATGGGCTGCCTGGGGAGGTGGTGGAGTCACCATCCCTGGAGATATTTAAAAGGAGGGCTGGATGAGGCACTTAGTGCCATGGTGTAGTTAATTAGAAGGGTTAGGTGATAGGTTGGACTAGATGATCCTAGAGGTCTTTTCCAACCTGGTTAATTCTGCGATTCTGTGATTACAGTCATGATAATAAAACTCAGTTACACTGTGAGCTCTTTGTGCCATTTATCTAGCAGACAAAAGAAGGAGCTGTGCTCAGGGCAGATGGTTTCTTCAAATACTTAAGCTTTCAAACTCTAACATGGCTTGTATGAGGAGGTATTGACTGAAATAAAAAAAAATCAATAATCACTACATACATAAAAGGTATTCTTTTGACACTGGTGGATTCAACCTAATTTTTAAGTCTCTCTTCCCGCCTCTAGTGGTGTAACAGTTTGCCAGTGAAACAGATGTAAATTTTTTTTTTTGTGCTCACATACAAAACTAAAGCCTACTTTTCTCTTTCCCTTTTTTCTCAGAGATGTAAGAACTATTTTTAGCTAAAGCTTTCTTTAAAAATCAGCCTGAGGGCACTTCTGGCAAGAAAAATTGGATCCTGAACTTGTTTGCTCTGAAAGCTAAAAAGAAAAATCTTTTAATAGTATTTGTCAGGCAGCCTTAACTACAGGCAATGATGATCCAAGCACACAGTAAACACCTGAAGTTCATTTTCTTCAGTTATCATCTAATGTAAATATAACACACACGGTTTTGCAGTCCTGTGCCTCAGCAAAGTAATTGCTTAACTATTCAAACATAATTGATACAAGAATTAAGGTACAGAGTTAGAACTGAGTTCAATTCTACTTGCAAAACTAGCTTGTCATCCGAACTTTATTCATTTGGTAACATTAGTGTTCCTTTGGGGACCTCTGGAAAATCATCATTCATTTCCTCCTTACCATCCTTTAGAGTGCAAGGTCTCTGGGAAACAAATTGCCAACACGGATTTAGGAAGGGCAGATCCTGCCTCTCCAACCTGATCTCCTTCTATGATCAGGTGACCTACCTGGTGGATGTGGGGAGGCCTGTGGATGCTGTCCACCTGGACTTCAGCAGGGCCTTTGACACTGTGCCCCACAGCAAACTGCTGGCTAAGCTGTCAGCTCGTGGTTTAAATGCCAACACTCTGCGCTGGGTTAGGAACTGCCTGGAGGGCCAAGCCCAGAGAGTGGTGGTGAATGGTGCCACATCCAGCTGGAGGCCGGGCACTTGTGATGTCCCTCAGGGATCAGTACTGGGTCCCATCCTCTTTAACATCTTCGTTGATGATCTGGACAAGGGCATAGAGTTGGTCACCAGCAAGTTTGCAGATGACACCAACCTGGGGGCTGATGTTGCTGGGTTGGAGGGCAGAAGGGCTCTGCAGCAGGACCTCAACCATCTGGACAGATGGGCAGAGTCCAAGGAGATGGCATTCAATAAATCCAAGTGCCGGGTGCTGCACTTTGGCCACAACAACCCCATGCAGAGCTACAGGCTGGGGGCAGAGTGGCTGGAGAGCAACCAAACAGAAAGGGATCTGGGAGTGCTGATTGACACCCACCTGAACATGAGCCAGCAGTGTGCCCAGGTGGCCAAGAAGGCCAATGGCATCCTGGCCTGCATCAGAAATAGTGTGGTCAGCAGGAGCAGGGGGATCATTCTCCACCTGTACTCTGCACTGGTTAGACCACACCTTAAGTATTGTGTCCAGTTCTGGGACCCTCAATTTAAGAAAGGCATTGAGGTGCTTGAGCGTGTCCAGAGAAGGGCAATGAGGTTGGTGAGAGGCCTTGAGCACAAGGCCTATGAAGAGAGGCTGAGGGAGCTGGAATTGTTTAGCCTGGAGAAGAGGAAGTTCAGGGGAGACCTTCTTGCTGTCTACAACTACCTGAAGGGTGGTTGTAGCCAGGAGGAGGTTACCTTCTTCTTTCAGGCAACCAGCACCAGAACAAGAGGACACAGTCTCAAGCTACGCCAGGGGAGGTTTAGGCTGGAGGTGAGGAGAAAGCTCTTCCCTGAGAGAGTCATTGACTGCTGGAATGGGTTGCCCAGGGAGGTGGTGGAGTCACCGTCCCTGGAGGTGTTCAAGGCAGGTTTGGATGTGGCACTTGGTGCCATGGTCTACTCTTGAGGTCTGAGGTATCGGGTTGGACTTGATGATCTTTGAGGTCTCTTCCAACCTTGGTGATACTGTGATACTGTAAAATTGCCATACGCTGTTTCCTTATAATGCAAAGAGTAGTAGAGTCATCAGCTGTTAAAGGAATGTGGATAAAGAAAATTATCTTGATGAGATAAGCAAGAATTCACTAACTTTATGAGCAGCAACATTGATCGAACTTGACTCCTAACCTTGAATTGCAAGTAGATTTTGACTGTTTCCTTCTAAAGTCACTACTACCCCATTACAAAAGAAGACAATAATGAGGTAAGATGATATTGCTATCTCTTATTCACTAGAAAAGAGTCTTTTACTGACTGCAGGGTCACTATTACTAGCATAAATGAAATTTATTCAACCATGGCACCATGTATGAACAAATCCAAAAATATCCCAGGGAAAATGCAGCATATACAACTACATAAACTTTTAATAACCATCCATTAATTCTACTCTCTTTTACCTGGATGAGAGGGAATGCAATTGAAAGCAATGGAAATGTCTCCACTGCAACTGCAAAGTCAACATCTAGAGAACAGATAGCAAATGTAATCTGATGGTCACTTAGAGAAGTTGGTAGAAAAGACAACTTGTTTGCAGCATGACCAGAGGCCATACATCTAAAAGAATTATCAAGAAGAAGGAAGTTTAAAACTACTCTTTGAGAAAGGTGAAAACTCAAAACTGTTCCCTGGGCAAAATTTTATTTAATATACATTCCTGCTGTAGGTTCTCTTAAGTTCAATTAAAAATCATATCCTCAGAGGCTAACTTAAATAATATGAGAATCATCACCATAAGAGAAACCCTTTATTTCCTACTAATGGTTGATACTAATTAAGACTCTGCTAGCCAATGGGAAATGTTTTCACTCCAATATTTGTCCATGCCTTAGTCAAAACAAAATCTAAATGCAAGCATAAAATCTGCAAAGCTGAAATGCAGGACTTCTGCACTTAATTTCACCTATTTTATTATATTTTTTTTTTACCTTTGTGTGATGTCATCATCTATGCCACACAATTTGAATTGAAACAAATAACAGTTTTGTGCTTATAAATGGAATGTTTCAGTCTACCAAAATGCTTTTAATGTTTGATAAAGAAATTGTGTTTGATTCTTTCAAGCTGTATTTTCAAAAGTCACAGATATTCTGTAGCTAAAGCAAACCCTCAGAGATTTTTTTTTTCTTCCTTTATTTTTCATCTAAAAATTTTCAGGAATAATTAATCTGAAAAAAAATATTCTAAGTTTGACAACTACAACTTGTCTGGACATTTTAAAAATAGCCTTTAGCAAAACAGAATTAGCTAGCTAGGCTACCCTTTACCTTAGGACTGAAGGCTGGTGATTATTTCTGTACTGTCTTTGCACATATTTTGCCAGTATTTCTCCTTTCTCAGTTATTTTCTTCATGATCAAATTTTAGCTAAAGAAGGAAGTTGTGTCTTAAAAAAAAAAAACAAAACCAGTATTGATTTATCTGGAAGAGAAAGTTATATGAAACTAAATCCTGTAGGATGAAATCTTTCTGTATTAGCAGCCTGTTGCTATAGTTGATGTGCCAAGTCACAAAACCACTGGTATCATTACAAGTTAAGGCTGAACTTCCCTTTGCCTGCTGGGTGAGCATCATGGAGTCCTCAGGAGGAGTTGCTCTGGAGGTTGAAGATGGCATGTCGAGGTTCACCTTTGCAATCTGGCACAGTCCACATGCATGAATTAGAAAATATTCTGCAGAGGTTTAATTTTTCTTCTAAATGAGCAATAGATGCTTATGTGTTGTAAAAGCCCAGCTGTCCTATGTTTCTTTCCTGTCTCACTTCTCCTATTAAATGTGGAAAATGTTTTCTCTCCTCTCAGTACTTACTTTTTTCCCAGGGATATTGTAAGGGGAACTACACTAAAGATTACAAGGTAGAGTATGAATGGAGCTATATTAGCATGTTAAGGGATAGACAGACAGATACATAATCCCTGAGGAGCAAACCCACCTGCCATTCCTATGACAGGTAGAGAAACTACTGTAACATATTTAGTAGTGTGCACAATAGGAAAAGAGAACTATCAACATAGGCAAAGCTGACCAATAGATAAGCTCAAAGAATCTCTGTATTTTCAGTTTGACATTTTTGCATTATTGCTTTTTTAACTTTGTGAAACACAATCTTTGCTACACGAATTCTAGGCTAAGTGTTTTCTGACTTTTGTGGGTTTGTAGAAGGCTATCATATCAGTCAAGCAAAGTCTCCCCTTGGTAAATTCATGTTGGCTACTCCCAATAGCCCTCTTTTCTTTCATGTGGTTAGAGATGACCTCCAGAATGAGCTGATCCATCATCTTTCCAGGGATAGAGGTGAGGCTGATTTGTCTGTAGTTGC
Organism: Eubucco bourcierii; assembly: GCA_013396675.1. Taxonomy (NCBI): domain Eukaryota; kingdom Metazoa; phylum Chordata; class Aves; order Piciformes; family Ramphastidae; genus Eubucco; species Eubucco bourcierii. The sequence continues at coordinate 207,674 of VWZE01002132.1, read as the reverse complement.
CTGGGTCTTCCTTCTAGCCTTTTTTGAAGACTGGAGTTACACTGGCTTTGTTCCAGTCACCAGACACCCCTCTGTTCTCCATCACTTTTCAAAAATTAAGGAGGGAGGCTCAGCAACAGTGCCGGTCAGTTCTCTGACCGCTTCTGGATGCACCCCATCAGAGCCCATGGATTTGTGTATCTTCACTTGGTGCAAGGGATCTCTAACTCAGTCCTGACTGAGTGGATTGTCCTCTTCTCTTCAGTTCTGCTCCCTAGCTTCCAGAGACTGAGGTTCCTGAGGGCTGCTCTTACAAGTAAAGACTTGAGGCAAAGAAAGCATTCAGCCACTCTGCTGTCTCTGCATCCTCTGTTACTGTATCTCCCATATCATTCAGTAGTGGACCCACTATTTTCCTGCTCTTCCTCCTGTCAGTGATTCATGTGAAAAAGCTGCTTTTGTTTTCTTTCAAGTCCCTGGCAAGACTCAGCTCCAGGAGGGCTGTGGCCTTTCTTGTCACTTCTCTTCATTCTCTGGTGGCATTTCTATAATTCTCCCAATTGACTAGACTTTTTTTCCAAATATTGTAAACCTCCTTTTCCTTTTTTTCCTCTTTGAGTTTTCCCAAGAGTTCCTTGCTTATCCATGCAGGTGTCCTACCTCCCTTACTTGATTATTTTTCAAGGAAAAAAAAATTTTCTTGAGCTTGGAGGAGGTAATGTTTGAATATTAATCAGCAATCTTAAGCTATCCTTCTTCCTAGAGCCTAGCCCACTGGATACTTCTAAGTAGATTTTTGAAGAGGTCAAAGTTAGACCTCTTAAAGTCCAGGGTTGAAATTTCACTTACCTTGCCGAACTGAGACTGAAAATAAAGCTAGTGGGAAAGCAAGCAAGTCATCTGCTGGGTACCCCACAGCTGCTGACTAAGCAGAAGCACACACACACACACACACACACACACACACACACACACACACACACACACAAAACCCAGCTACCAAGACCTTCCACTGCTGAGTACTTCTAACCATTTACAGGTAGAAAGTAGACCTCTGTAGACAGGATTTGAAGTGGGTTCAATATGTCCTGTAAATCGACTTGAACTGTTCTGTTACACAATAAATGCACTGACTGGTGGTAACATTTGCAAAGGGAAAGCTTTTGGAGAGTTTGGGCTACACAATGGCCAGTATCTGACCCATGTACTACATAAAGCAGCTGGAACAGTCAACACAGTGAACTCCTCCTGTCTGAACAGGAATTATTCATGGGCATTTTTTTGTGTTTAGTGAAACGAAAACACTTGAGAGAACCACAGTTTGAGAAAATTGTGAAATCACAAACTGTTGGTGGTGGATATATTCAGAAATACATTTAGAAACACATTCAAATGAAATGTATTCAGAAATACATTCAGAACAGAAAGGAACATAGAGTAATATTTTCCCTGGCTCAGGATTTCCTCAGTAATAATGTAGTTTTCTGACATCTGTCCTCACTCTCTTTCTCTCCGTTCCTGAGAATAACAGAGCTGATGTCAAAGTTATTTACAAGTATATATAGGTGTATTGTAGCATCCAGGAGAGAGACTGGAAGAAGTGCAGAGTTCAGTGATGCACCAATCTGTCTCTAGAGTCTGTCACATCTATTCTGAACAGATACTCTGTACAACACGTATAGTATCTGATCATAAAAAGCATGTCCTTTACATCACGGCTCTGATGCATTGCTTTATGTTTTTATTACAGTTTTTATTACAGTGCTTCACGCAGAGGAAGCTAGAGTGAGATTCAATAAATTACATCAGGACTAGAATTCAAGCTCCTAGCAGTATTTGTAGATCATCATTTTAATGAATTGTAGATAATTTTGACAAATGCTGGTTTATGTCTGCAAACATCACATTGTGTACGTAGTGATGTTTAACATGTATCATGTAATGTCTATCAGGCAAATACTACAGTCTCATATATGAATATTAAAAACATATAAGCAAGGCACCCCGAGTCATCAAAATTTTAAAGCCTGCAATAACAAACAGCTACCCAGTTATTTATCCCAATTGCAAGTAAAACTGGCCAGGTGTATTTTATACTTGATCCTAAAGGCTAAGAATTTGCACAATGTAAGGAATAGAAGGACAAATTTGACATCGTCATCTTGCTTACTGCATAACATAGGTTAAATTGCACAGTAAAGACAATTTGAAAATTTTGATAAGCCTGAAAATTTAAGAGACATCCTTTCTTCCTTTTTGTGGTGAAAATGTGAACCATGTCAAATATCTGGCTCCAATCCTAGCAGAATCGGAAGATCCATCTGCTCCTCTTGTTTTGCATCTTTGAGGTGAAATGTAGACAAATTTTGATGCTTCTGGACTTCATCTCAGATCAGAAGAATGCTTTTGAAGTGAATAATCACAGCTTCCTTGCTTATATCTACTCTAAAGCAAAGTGTTGGGGCATGCAAACCAAAATCCTTTCAGAGAAAACTAAACCAGAAGAACTCCAAGGGTCTACCTAAGGTATGCTCAATGCTAATGAGTCTCATGGTCTTTCATTACACAGCCACTTCATCTACCTGTTGAAGATTGGTCCTTTTATTTTCCTTGAGAATGCCTATTTCCAAGGAGTTCTGTAGGTTTCTAAGGGTGTGTTAGAAACCTCTGTGTTCCAGAAGAGAATGAGGACAAATACTCACTGTGGCATGTAGCTCTCCAAGTCGAGTGCCATTATCCTAGCACAGCTACGTTAATGTCAATGCATTTTGTGCATTGCATTTTAAACATGACTTTTTCATGATGGTAACCTAAGCACTACTTGTATCTGTCTCCCCTGATTATGGGGATAAGAAAAGCATTATGATGTGTCAAACAGGTTGTAGGTTTACAAAAACTTGCAAAAACCTGTGGGCCCAGGTCAACCTCATGAAATTCAACAGGGCCAAGTGTAAGGTCCTGCACCTGGGTAGGCACAATCCCAAGCACAAATACACACTGGATGGGGAATGGCTGGAGAGCACCCCTGAGGAAAAGGACCTTGGGGTTTGGGTTGATGAAGAGCTCAACATGAGCCTGCAGCGTGCACATGCAGCCCAGACAGCCAACCAAGTCTTGGGCTGCATCAAGAGCAGTGTGGTCAGCAGGGCAAGGGATGGGATTTGGTCCCTTTGCTCTCATCAGACCCCACCTGGAGTACTGTGTGCAGTTCTGGAACCCTCAGCACAGGAAGGACATGGAAGTGTTGGAGTGGGTTTAGAGGAGGGCCACAAAGATGATCAGAGGGGTGGAGGAGCTCTCCTATGAGGACAGGCTGAGAGAGTTGGGGCTCTTCAGCCTGGAGAAGAGAAGGCTTCGAGGAGACCTTATAGTAGCCTGCCAGTATCTGAAGGGGACCTACAGGAAGGCTGCAGAGGGACTAC
>VWZE01002132.1:190145-203827 GCA_013396675.1 Eubucco bourcierii | reverse complement strand
GAGGTTGTGGCTGCTCCCTCCCTGGAGGTGTTCAAGGCCAGGTTGGATGAGGCCTTGAGTAACCTGTACTAGTGGAAGGTGTCCCTGCCTCTGGCAGGGGGTTGGAACTGGATGATCCTTGAGATCCCTTCCAACCTTATCATTCTATGGTTTTACGAAAAAAATAAAAGCCATCTAAACAGTCATCAGTGTAAAAGGAAAGAAATAATCACTGAGCTGGTACTTGCTTGTTACTTTTCTTCTGTGCTCAAACGTAGAGTGGATCCAATTTTTAGAATCTGATTTGCATTCATTAGGTGACACAGCGCTAAGATCTTCACTTTTGTGAAGGAACAAAAGCAAAGCAAACTCCAAACAAAAAAAAAAAAGTGCTATCTGTTTCTAACAAAAATGCTTTTGTGCCTTCTCAACTGCTATGTGGAGCAGTTACTGCAAAGTTTGCAAGGTAATAGTAAAAGCAATTACTGGAAGAACACACTGCCCGAAGTCGTTGTTATTGTTGTCGCTTCTCCCTCATACTTTAACCTAGCACAAGGAAAGAGTTTTTGGAGAACAGTTTTGATGATTCTGGTGTTTGTTTAATGGCAATGTTTGGCATCTATCTCTTGTTTGCTAAGTAGACTCAAGTTGCTATTTTACAGTTTACAGGTAGATCCAGTGAGAGCAAAGACTTCTAGTTTGTTTTGTGACCCTGTGCAGTACTGTCTCTGCAGAGTGCGTTGTCATGTTCATACAGCACTTGCAATTCAGAAACTCTACATGAGGTCAAGTCTACCCTATCTGTAGCAAAAGGGCTCAATCACAGCAGCACTATCTCTGACACTCATCACTGAGCAGAGAGGAGTTTGCTTCTGTCTTGCACCTTTGTTTGTACCAAAACCATAGCCTGTCCCTACACCTGTAAAAAAGAGGTCTAGTTGCCTTTCTCTAAAAGGCACTTTGTGATCAACCTGGAATGGTAATTTTCTCTCCTGGATCTCTACTTTTTCTACAGTCAGTGATTAGGTGACCGAAAGTGTCCTTTTCAAGGAGAAATACTGTCAGTTGTTATATTGACCATCTTTTTAACATGGGCTGTGTGAGACAGCAAGGGCACCTGAACAGAATTTTTTCTCACACATTGTAAAACCTAGGAGATAGCTATGAGATTATCATCACATGCGGTTCTTTGAAAGGACTCTTAACTGAAATATACTAGCAAATCCTGGTAGTTTATGAGTTGATCTGTTGCAAGGCAGGGTCAGGAAATTATTTCTGTTTTCCTATCTTTTAATTTTGACTCTTTAGCAGGAACTTTACACTAAATCTCTAAGATATTTATGGGGTTTTCCTAATTTTAAAATAAGTGGTCATTAATGAATTATTAATCCAGACTAGTAGTGAAAATGTAGTAATTACAGATATCAACACATACCATTAGACGACTGTGAAAGTGCACCCTATCAGCACATTGGAAAAATAGTATTAAAGAAATGAAGACAAATCTGCTTTATTTGTAGTCTTATACTCAACTCATATTCTAGCAGTAGACTGAAGGGACATTATGAAGTAAAAAAATATTTAATAACTTCTGTTTATAATTCTAAAGGTACTGAACATGCTACTTGGCAAACAATGAGCAGAGTAGGATTTTAATGATTAGACAACATCTTAGTTTGTCTGGCCTGAACTGATATCACTGTCAAATCATGAAAAAACTGACATGTTTGATCCTGACATGGGGAGATGTAGACAATTATTACTTCTCAAGTTCATAGTAGCTTGCCAGAAAACACAATGATGCAGTGATAAACCAGGATTTTATTTTTTTTTTAAATTAACCTGAGAGTAAGAAACTATCTAAGACACACATGTCTAGCCTTCCACCTGAATTTCTGCCAGTTTTTCTGTGCATTCTTTGGCACATAATCCAAGTGTTTCACATTCACTAATGTATTAATTTCCTTATGTTCTCTTGATAGATTAAAAAAAAAAAAAATTCATTTGGGGTAAATAAAGGCACACATGGCAAGTTTGTGAATAAGGGGACTGATCAGTTCCTTCCACTCTACTGACACAGCTGACATAGTAGCTTATTCTTCCACCTGCAAAGATAATTAAATTTTATTCCTAAAGTGTGAAAAATCTCTGTAAGTTTATTTCTTTCAAAGTCTCTTTGTCCATACACCATCTGGCTTATCTCCAGCATATTTCACATTTTAGATTTTGGTTTCCATTCTACAGCTATAGATGAGAGGTTAAAAAAAAACCAAACAAAAAAAACTCCCCAAAACACCACTTACTTATTTTTAAGGAGATTGCAGAGAGTTTCCACATAGTGATTGCTCAGGGTGATGAATCATATTAAATCTGATACGTGCTAGATCACATTGCATTTATTTGACATGACATCCAGTATCTGGGTTGTGGCAACCTGATGCAACACATCACTGATCATTGACACACCACCAGAAACATGGAAGCACCTGATATAATTTGATCACTTTTTTAAAAGGCACTTTGAAGCTTTAATTTCTTTTTGATTAGTACTTTGCCGGTGATTCCAGGAGTCTGAACCATTTACTGACTGTCTACCTCCCTAATTTCCTCTATAAAGCAGTACTGAATGCAACCATTGCCAGGCTAGACTTCCTCTACAGCCTTGTTTTTGTGGTTTAACACTTACTAGGCAAGAGTCAGTGGCCAGTCCTGCCTGTCTATGCACAGGAGAGCAAATGGACCTCCATTCTGGCATTGAGCAACTCAAAGAAAAGGGGTTGAAAACAGTAGCTAAAGAGATTCAAACATCACCAATAAAAGCAACAGCAGATGTGTGAAGAGTTATCGCCCATTATTTGATCAGTTTCTCATACATTTCCTTTACTTTTCATTGAAGGAGATACTGTATTTTCCCTTGTGATTTGGGCATGTTAGAAAGATGTACATCAAGACTTGCAAATGATTTGTGGCAATCTCTCTGATTTTGTAACTAGACTGCACTGAGCAGGACACTTGCAGTCCTAGTATCCCGGAATTCTGACTCAGTTGAGTCTGTATTGACTTGATTAGGACCTAAATGTGTCCTGAACTGCTGTCAATGAGTTTAAATGTCCTTTGAACAAGGAGGTCAATGATCCCGTTGTTTGTGGTTTGGTTTTGGTTTTTGTGTTTTGTTTTGTTTTATTTTCCAAAGCTTTCATAGAATCATAGAAGGGTAAGGTTGGAAGGGACCTCAAAGATCACCTAGTTCCAACCCCCTGCCATAGGCAGGGACACCTTCCACTAGTACAGGTCACTCAAGGCCTCGTCCAACCTGGCCTTGAACACCCCCAGGGAGGGAGCAGTCACAACCTCCCTGGGCAACCTGTGCCAGTGTCTCACCACCCTCACTGGAAAGAACTTCCTCCTAACATCTAGTTTAAATCTCCCCTCTGCCAGTTTAAACCCATTGCCTCTTGCCCTGTCATTGCGAGACCTTGTAAATAATCCTTCCCCTGCCTTCCTGTAGGTCCCCTTCAGATACTGGAAGGCTACTATAAGGTCTCCTCAAAGCCTTCTCTTCTCCAGGCTGAAGCGCCCCAAATCTCATAGTTTCATACATTTCTCTGTACAAATGTGAACAATAGTATTTTTTCTTCATTAAATGTCTTACAACTACAAAGTTATCTTTGCTACAAAAGAATGTGCAAAGTTTAGAGCTTCTGCAATTTCTTGCTTAGAAAACACCTCTGTAAATGTCAACAAACCACCCTCAGGAGGATCTCTGGAAAAATAATATCAATTTAAGTGTTGCCATCAAACTTCTTCAGCCCATTAACTTGTTCAGTTCTGCATGTAATCCCCAATAAATTTAGAAGAGGAGGGAAACACCTGGACAAATAATGGTAAATACAGATCAACAGATAATGGCATTCTTCTTTCCTTCAAACTTACTATCAAGAGTATGAGAATCTCTATGCTTATCCATTTAGAATACTATTTGCCTAAACAGTTTACCTAAACAGATATGGCTGTCAGTAATTACAGGATAGAAACTGACTGATAGATTTGGAGCTGAAGATTTTTCCCTGTTTAAAAATGCTAAAAACAGAGAGGCAGAATAATGTTTTCATTTTCATTTATTTATCTTATTTTTTGTTTCCTTGCCTGTGTCCTTTTCTCTCATCTCATTTTCACTAATTTGAAGAGGTGACAACACTGTGCTTCTGCTACCGTCTAGCCTAATGATGCTGTTTGCATTTTTATAGAAGCTACACAGTGCTTTTTTTCCCATCTTCTTTTTGATATGCAGAGATCTAATCAGCACAATAGAATGAAATCAGAACTGATATGCCAAGCTACAGAGATTCTCCAAATTCTCACTTGCAGTCTTCAATAATGGCCTTGTTTGTTCAGGGCAAAAGTCTCTAAAGGATCATGTATACTACCAAAGGAGTTAACATTCCTTATTATAAACACAGTAGGCTGTTTCTTCACACAAATGTTCCCAGTCATTACTACTGCTTTCTGTTTTGAAGAATATAAAATTCTCATTGCTCTTGCCTATGGAATGAGACATGAACTAATGATGCTTTGCAAAGAAGTCCAATCTCACTGACACAGGAGTGATCTAAACTTAACAATATGTCAAATTCTAAGTTATCTTTGCTAACATTTCTGAGAATTGCTACTGGCAATATAATCTTGAATGCAGATTCACTTATGGTTCTTCAAAATGCTGTTTAAAATCAAGGTGCTGGGTTAAAGAGATAGTGTAAAGAGAAGACTCTCTCTGCTTTTAAATACATCCTTAAATGACACTAATGGAGTTGCAATTCCCAAAAGCTGATCTGAAGATGGCTCTAAGCATTTTTGACAACTGCATACCAAGTCAAGGCTTGATCCTCTGTACTCAAACTTCCTATACAGATGCTACTTTCATGAAAGTATAATCCTAAGAGCAGAGGAAAAGCTCAAGTGCTTGGTGTTAACAGTAAAAGGCAATAGAAAACCCTAATTAAGAATATAGTTTGGATAGTTGCCCAATCCATAATTTCTAGAAATTATCTGAATTCTGAGCTCTCTTCATTGTGTGCTGATGTCTTATGATATAGGGAAATTACCAAAGGAATTGGTAAAAAGCAGAATTTATTTAGATCTGAATTAAGTCTACAGCAGTTACAGACATGAACCACAAAATGCCCTCCAGCCCAATTGAACATACACTTTCAAAGATCACCTCAAGTTCATTCTTGTTTACTGGAAATGGATTCACATGGCGCAAGACGCAATGCTGGATATTATATATGTCACACAGTAGGTTACAGTCAATACTTAAAACTGGGACTGAGAGATAATGTTAAAGGCTTCATTGAAATTCAGAATGAGATAAGTGAGTAGAAATTGCATTTTTCAGAGAATAACAAAGGCTTCGGGGCTGATTTTGAGATCACTGTAGTTATATACTGCTACAATGCCATTGACTATACTGGATATATGCTCTTATAACTGATATCCAAATGGGTTCTTCAATATTAATTAAATTGTATGACAATGTGAAAGGACATGATTATGTCAATCTGAGGCTTTATCAAGTCTGTTTCTTCAAAGAGGATAAGACAAGAGATCTAACGAAGTAAAAGAACCAGATTTTGTGATTCTTGTGCAATTCTATTGCTTTAATTCCCTTCACACTCCTTCAGCCATAAAGGATCCAAACCAGAAGATTTTACCACAAAATCCCACAGAAAATATGGCACTTTGAAGTAATCATTATAAATATATAGATCTAAAAACATTTAACTACTTTTTACTTCAACTTACTTCTCCTGCAATGGAAATACTCATAATGTGCTGGGTTTGGTGTTTTTCCAGACTGCATGATACTTGGTGAATACCTTTTCCCATGGCATCAAACTGCATGTGTTGAAACAGCTGCTGAAACTTGTTTTACCACAGCATGTTAAGCACTCTTTACAGTGCCAGTAACGAGTATGAAGAGGGTACAATGGCACATGGAAAGCTGATCTGAGGCACATGTGGGAATCGCTAACATAACCTTGGATCCACTGTGGGGTTTTTTAGTTTGTTTGGTTTTGTGTGTGTGTGTGTGCATGACAGGGTTAGGATGTGTACAGCATTGCTACCAGCCAAGGAGAGGAGGATTCTGCCTATGAGGAATAGCCACCTCCCCCACTTTGTGTCTTCAACATGTGATGACAATTCTTATGTTTCTTCATCTCTTTAGGAAGCACTCAGTTTCTTTAGGAAGTAGTTCTTTACTGAAAGGGTGGTTAAAGACTGGGACAGCTCACTAGAGACGTTGTTGATGCCCCATGCCTGACAGTGTGAAAGAGGCATTTAGGTAATTCCTTAATAACATGCTTCAACTTTTGGTCAGTCCTGAAGGGATCAAAATAAATGATCATTTTAGGTCACTTCAACTGAAATCTCTTCTCTTCTCTTCTCTTCTCTTCTCTTCTCTTCTCTTCTCTTCTCTTCTCTTCTCTTCTCTTCTCTTCTCTTCTCTTCTTTCTCATCCCTCCTCTCTCCTTTCTCATCTCTCCTCTCTCCTTTCTCATGTTGTTTCTGTTTCTTCAAAAACTAAGACTTCATCTTTGGGCGCAACATGTTGAGAAGCCTTGGACCAGCTCCAATTCACATCCATGACAGCTGTAACTTCTACAGGAACGGGTGTGGCAGCAAAGGGTTCTGACCCAAGTTCACCATCTTGAGCTTTCATTGCAGGCAAGTAAGTCTTAGCCAGTTTAATTAGGAAAGCTAAGGTGTGATTCCTACAACAAAATGCAGGTGCCTTTTTTGGGGTGAACTGAATCACTGTCTGTCCTCTGACTGAGTTGACTCAATGTGGCCTCAGAAAACCAGCTGACAGCTGTATTATAGACCTCTGCAAACTGAATCTTGTCCTTTGCAATTGCAGTCAGTGGAAAGTGTAGTAGAGCAATCTCTTCATGGGAGGTCTAAAGCACAGCAGTGCCATCTACCTTGTTTTCATTTGGAAACGAAATTTTTGCCTCAGGAGTTTTCAACTTTTAAACTGGCAAGAAAAAGGGGACTCATGTAGAACCATTTACATTACCTCATGATAAAAATCAACAGTAAAGAACCTCATTAAATACAAACCTTCCTCATTCAGGACATAATTAATTTTAAGTTATTTTTCCTTATGTCATTGCTAACCCACTCTTTTCAGCTACACACAGAGAGAAGAGAGGCATCTAGATGCCACTTTATCAGTTCTTCTCTGTAGGATTCTCCTCCTTGTCATAGTGTGGAATCATATGCATCCTCCTATAATAAGGGATATTTTGCCATTATAGAGATACTGTGAAGTCTTTTGCTTGCTCAGTGTTTCCCTTGCAGCTAACATGAACAATGGTGCAATTTTATTTTGTCATTAAATTGTTACAAAATTACTTTCGTTCAACTATAGCAATTTCCTCAACCTCTGCAAAATCCTGGCACTGATAACAGCATTTTCGATTGGATTTAGGAATAATTTAGTTGCCTCTGAATGAAAGATGTCTTTGACTGATCTCCACTAAAGCAAGATTTACATGGAGATTTATTGCAGGTTTGCCTTTTTGTTTCCCCATGGGAAAATTCACAAATGATGAAGCAATCTTGTTCCAGTAATACTGTGCTTAAACACACTTCAAGGATTATTTGGTATTCAGGATATTCTTCCTGTATGAAAAGGAAAAATAGCCAGTTGGTAAAACCAGACTGAAGTTTTCAAATAGTATGACAATGAATGTTTAATAAACCAAATCTTCTTTGCATCTCATTCAGACAATAATCATCTGGAAAGTACTTGCACCGAAGTAAATGCCTCAACGTGAGGATTGCGAAGCAATACAAAAGGGTGAGTGCAATCTCACTGCATTCCTGTGAGACACAGGTATTCACATGTTATTGGTGAGCAATTTGAATCACATTAAATCATAGAATCAGTCAGGGTTGGAAAGAACCACAAGGATCATCTACTTCCAACTCCCCTGCCATAGACAGTGACACCCTACCCTAGATCAGGCTGGCCAGAACCTCATCCAGCCTGACCTTAGACTCCTCCAGGAATGGGCCCTCAACCACCTCCCTGGACAATCCGTTCCAGACTCTCACCACTCTCATGGCAAAGAACTTTTTCCTCACATCCAGTCTGAATCTCCCCACCTCCAGCTTTGCTCCATTCCCCCTAGTCCTGTCACTACCTGGTAGCCTAAAAAGTCCCTTCCCAGTTTTTTTGTAGGCCCCCTTCAGATACTGGAAGACCACAAGAAGGTCACCTTGGAGCCTCCTCCTCTCCAGACTGAACGATCTCAACTCTTTCAGTCTGTCCTCATAGAAGTGCTCCAGCTCTCTGATCATCCTCATGGCCCTTCTCTGGACATGTTCTAGCACATCCACATTCCTCTTGAATGCATCCTCCAGAACTGGATGCAGTATTCCAAGTGGGGTCTCACCAGAGCAGAGTAGAGGGGGAGAATCACCTCCCTCGACCTGCTGGCCACGCTTCTCCTGGTGCAACCCAGGATCTGGTTGGCTTTTGGGCTGCAAGTGCACACTGCTGACTCATGTTGAGCTTCCCACCAGCACTCCCAAGTCCATCTCCTCAAGGCTACTCTCCAGCCAGGCACTGTCCAGCCTGTATTTCTGCTTGGAATTGCCTCAACCCACATGCAGGACCTTGCACTTGGTCTCATTGAAGCTCATGAGTTTGGCTTGTTCCCTCCTCTCCAGCCTGTCCAGGTCCCTCTGGATGGCATCCCTGCCCTCCAACATGTCAGCTGCACCACACAGCTTTGTGTCATCAGCAAACTTGCTGAAGGTGCACTCAATGACTCTGTCCATGTTACATTAGTTCAATGAGTTACCCTGAGCCACGATGAAATCTTTACCATAAAAAATAATTTTAGTTATCTGCCTCAGAAGGTTACTTTTCAGATTTCTGGTCACCCTGGGAAGATGAAATTGAAGCCATACTTACAGCACCTGGCAATTGGCAGGACCATGGCAATCAGATTCAAGCCACAGTTTGTCCACACACTCATGTGGCTGCTACATCAAGAGCAGCTGAGTTATGCCAGCAAACTCCCATAAGACTTATGGCATTGGTACCATCTTGGGGAGTGCGTTCCCAGTTGGGCAATAACACTGCTTCTATCAACACCCTGGCTACTTTGGAGACATCTGATGTGCACTGTGGGCTTCACTTCAGAGGAGTTTTCATGTTCTGAAACTGCTACCTGTCTCCACATCAAGGTTAAAAAGTATATGAAGACTTCCCACTTTCTGTGGTCCTCGGCAGATTCAGTCTGCTGGATCTGCTGAGGAGCCCATCATTTCCAATCTTTGATGATATAATATTTGATATAATGTGATTAGGCGAGGGCATGGTTTTAAAATCTGACTACAATTGAAGCCAGTGGAGATACTTTCAACTTGTCATTAGCAGTTGGAATATTTGGCTTGAAAGACCAAAGTCATTCAGCTTCAAGTGGCACAACTCCTGGGGTGTGAGCAACAAACCCAATGACCTCTTCTCTACTTCAGCTTTAAAGTCAGTGAACCCAAACAAATCAAATCTACTGGCTTTGGTTTCCTGAAACCTTCCAGCTAAAACTGATGGTTTGTGTGTGGCTTTAATCCTGGCAATTTCCAGCTCTCAATTTCTATTTCATTTAGTAGTCACCTTTCTTTAAGTAGCTTTTAACTGTAATATCACTTGTGGAGAATGAAAATAAAAGACTTAGTCCATAGAGAATAGTCTTCATGTTTTTGTTGAGACTACATCAGAGCTTTAGACTTTTTAACACTAAAATGCTGATGCCTTTGGAAAGAGTGGAGCTGTTGTTCTCTGTGAAATAAAAAGGGTCTTATTCCAATCTCATTTATAATAAAGTAAATTAACACTGACTGACAGGAACTGAGAAATTGCTGTACCATCTCAAGTCAGGAATCCAGCTCTTGCTTCACTGTCTATGTCTCTGGCCAGCAGCAGTGACATTAAAGACTGTGAGCAAAACAGGCTTTAGAAACAATTACAGCAGGACCTGCCTGTAGAGAAGACTTTTTTCTAACCTACAGCTCAGAGATTGATTTGTGCTTGCAGTATGATCACCTGTGTCCATCTCTGAAGGCTCAGATAGATTACTCTTAGTCATCATCATTTTAACTTCATTTTCTTTTGCAAAAATTTCAGTGAAATTTCAGCTTCCATTTCAGTGAAATCAAGGTATTGCATCATAAAGTCCACAGCAACCATAAAGTCCCATATAAATCTCATGAGCCTGACTGAGACTTGTATGACCTGACACATGAGATCTGAATGGAAAAGCAAACAGAATACTTCCAGGAAAGCAAGTGTGCCCTTACTCCCTAGGTTAGGCAGGCTTTGTTTTACAAGTGCACGGGGACACACTTGTGTACATAGCAAGACTGATCATACAGTGAACATCTGGAATTCATGCAAATCCCTCCTCAATCAAAGTCTAAATCTCCTGGTTTGCAGCATTTTACCAGCTGTAAAATGCTAAAACACATCTGACATCATATCTGCACTGCAGCTGCCCTTGTACCCACAGGTCTCTTCTTCCCCAGAGAGGGTCTCTCTCTACTGAGGCAAGCTGGAGGAAGAAAAAAGAGAAGCTCCCCTCCTGCACAAAGGAAAATGAAGGTGATCATAAAACTTGGTGCCTTACAAGCAGCTGGGAAAAATCACATACAAATCATAGTGCCTTGTTTTTGCAGGGATTTGCGTGAACGTTTCCTTAAGCTTAAGGTTACATCCTCTTAAACTGTGTTTAGCTCTATGACTGACTTTGAATGTTTCCCAATATTGAGAAAGTACTTTGGGAGAATCTTGTCTCTTTATGTGGTGTCATAAACAGCATGCCAAATCCAAAGTGATTCTGATTGATGGCATCTGGGAGGGGGTAATTTAGTGCATGGAGCAGTGAAGGGCTATGACCAAAATTCATTGACTAGGACAGAACCATGTAATGAAGTAGCTACTACAGGCTTATGACTTCCATGTAGTGGGACAGCTCAACAGAGCCCTGGTCTCACTTTTCTGCTGTCCTGTGCCTCAGTCCAAGTTCTTCCTCCACATCTCCTTCAGCCTTTTGTCACACTGTTGCTAGTAACCCTCTCTCCCTGCTCTGTGATTATGCTGCACAGGGTACGTGCCATAGCAGGACAACTGCTCACCCACTACTAGAGGAGAGAAAACAGTGCTGAACCAAACTGAACATGTTCTGGGCAGGGGTCCTGAAAAAAGGCATGAGAACCACACTGCTTTAAAGTTAAAAGTGTTTTCAATATATGTTTGTGCAATTCACAGCACAAGAGAAAAAAAAAAAGGCAAACAATGGGCAACAAACACTCTATTATCTGTGAAACATATACACTTCTGAACAAACTTATTTTTACAACAGATGGAAATGTTGAGGATTTACTGGAAAATAGTAGGAATTTCAAACTGGGGATTGTAGAAAACTGGTAAGAGAAGCCTGCAGAATCCAGGCTAATAAGAACAAAAGAACAAAGGAAATTGTAAAGATGGTGCTGCTACTTTACTAGAGAGAAATGAGAGAAAGGATAACTTATCCAATGAGGAGGAAAGTATTTTCTGTCAATTAGCATGAAAGGCATTAAATTAAATTAAATTAGAATACTGCATCTGGATTACTTGTGAGCAAAAGTCTTGAAAGATCTGTCGGAGGCGGTTGTTATATTGTTGACTGAGAATATCCAGAAGGCTGAAGGGAAACTAATCCTGGTCTAATATTAGGAACAGAGTAGGTGATATGACCCTGACATTCTTCCCAGGCAAAATAATGGCTGGCTAGTATTGGTTTCAATTAAGTTAGAAAGAAAGGAGGCTAGAATAACAAGGTAGAGTTAGTGGGTAAAGAGTCTTCTCAAACTGATTACAAGCTTATGACTCTATAAACTTGGTTGATAAAGGTCACAATGTTGATATAACATATCATGTCTCGATGTACAAAAGACCGTAGTTTGGCTGTAAATCCCCCAGCAACACAACCAAACATGCCACATGGCAGTTACAACATGACTCAGTCACCACTTCCCTGAAGTACTTGCATCAAGGTTTAGTCATGTATCAGGCTTCATAAGACTATTGGTTTAAGATGTGTGTTGAGTGAAAATAATGATTAAAACTGCGCTGACTCACCTAAAATGGACAAAAATGGCAGCCTCACAGTATGATTACGGATGAGAAATCATTAAAAACTACATGAATTTCTGATGAGTGGCTGCTGAGAGCTGTTCATCTTTCTAAAGTCTTGAACATTGTTGACAATCTAAGAGAAAACTTAAAATCATTGCTGATAGAATTTGTAGATGACACATAATGGGGACATGAAAAATAACAGAGAGAGATTACTGAATGAACTGGATAGCATGATACATGGTTTACAGTCGAAAAACCCAATGGGTTTTAATACAGACAACAAGCAAACCAGAGGGCCAACAGTAAAGAGTGAAGATTCTGCTTCAACTCTGGGAAGTAGTTTTTAAAAATGAGTCCACAATTATGAAAAACAACCATATGACAACAGGAGAGGCTGCAGCAAAAGGGACAAAGAAATTTATGTCTGCGTACATAAGGTAACTGCCAATTCCTGAAATACTAGATGCATTCTCATAAACCAAGTGGATATTAAGTAAACTCACATTTGAAGTAAAGATTGTGAAGAGATGGTGAATTATTCACTGTAGCAATTTGCAAGGTTCATACTTTACTCCTTTACAAACAAGAAAAAAAAAACTCCACATATTCCTAAAGGACTGGATAAAAAGGAAGCCCTGTACCCAGTATTCTGCTCAAGACCAGACTGCTAGATATGTTTTCATTTATAATCTATGAAGTCTACTTGGGGGTATTAGATTTTTTTATCTGTAAATATTAAACAAGATCAACTCCTGCATGTCCATCTCACTGTGTGATGGTTTGGGAGCTCCCCGCACCCCACACTTTGTAAAATGACCCACACTAGAACTCAACCAGTTGGAAGTTAAGAGATGAAGCTCTATTTACAGCTCAGCACAATGTACAAGCAGGTGTATACACTATATACAGGAATAGTTACAGAAATATACAACTTAAAGGTAATACAGAAACACAACACCTCTCCCTGAAATCAGAGACCCCAGGAGGGGCTACCAACCACCCCTTCCACCTTCTCCCCACCCCTATACCTTACCCCAAGATTTGTCTTACGTGCAAGGTAAATTAGGAGGATCGGCCAGGGGAGTTAGAAGAAAAGTGGTTAGTGAAAATTAATCGTCAGAGGAACCAGAGCCAGAAGCTGCTAGACCGCCTCAGCTGCTCTCCCAGAAAGAGACAGACAGAGACTCAACTTATCTAATGTTTTGGTTATTGTTCCCAAACAATTTTTTTTCAGCAAGCGTATGAGTGAAGTAGACATCATGATGTTTTCCTTTCACAGCCTATAGTGTAATTTTCTCTATTAAAATATTCTAATTAGCCTCAAACCAGCACACACTGCAAAAGTATCACGGTATCACCAAGGTTGGAAGAGACCTCAAAGATCATCAAGTCTAACCCGTTACCACAGACCTCAAGACTAGACCATGGCACCAAGTGCCACATCCAAACCCACCTTGAACACCTCCAGGGACAGTGACTGCATCACCTCGCTGGGCAGCCCATTCCT